>JAXMNL010001226.1:4540-12040 GCA_035128595.1 Eptatretus atami
TTTTTTTTTTTAAACGTTCATTTCTCTACAGATTTTTGATATTTTTTTTAAAGCGTTCATTTCTCCACATATATATCTATTTTTTTTTTAACGTTCATTTCTCCACTGATTCTTTTTTTATTTAAACATTCATTTCTCCACATATTTCAGATTTTTTTTATTAATGTTCATTTCTCCACAGATTTTTTGAAACGTTCACGAGAAAATGAACTTTTTATAAAAAAAAAAAAAAAACAAACACACAAAGAATTATGTATGTAAAATAAAAATGAACGACGGTTGTTTTTTAAAAAAAAAAAAAAAAAAAAAAAAATAAAAAAAAATAAAAAAAAAAATCTGTTTGTTTATTGGAGAATGAGTTTTCAAAAAAAAAAAAAAAAAATCATGTGGAGGCGAGTGAGAAAAAGAAGGAGAGAGAAAAGGAGAAAAAAAAATGAGGAAGACGAGAGAAAGAAGGAAAAGAAAAAGAAAAATGATAAGAAACAAAAGGAGAAGGAAAGAGAAAAAGAGAAGCGGAAAAAAGAAGCAAGAAGCAGAAAGCAAAATTTATGAACATTTTAAAATAAAAAAAAATACATATGTTTTTCTGGGTGAGAAAAAAAAACCGGAGTTTAAAAAAAAAAAAAAATAATTTAAAAAAAAAATGTGTGTGGAGCAGAAGAAAATAAGAAGAGAAATTGACAAATTAATTTAAAAAAAATCTGAAATATTGTGGAGGGGTGGAGAAAGAGCAAGAGGAAAAGAGTTGGGAGAAACCATGAACGGTTAAAAAAAAAAATTAAAAAAAAAAAAAAAAAAAGAAGGGAAATAAGGAAGAAAAAAAAGGTAAAAAAGAAAAAAGAGAAAGACAGGGAAGAAATCTGTGGGAAGAGAGAGAAAGAAATGAACGTTATAAAAAAAAAAAAGCTAAAATATAGGTCGTTTTTTTTTTTTTGGAAAGAGAACTATATGAAACGTTAAAAAAAAAAAATCTGTGGAAGAGAGGGAGCGAGAGAAATTCAGAGAAATATGAACGTTTATAATTAAAATAAAAAAAAAAAAAAATATATATGAGAAAAATGAACGTAAAAAAAAAAAAAAAAAAAAGAAATCTGTATGTGGGAGAGAAGAGAAATATTAACGTAAAAAAAAAAATTAAAATGTGAAGAAGAAGATAATGAAACCAACCGTTTTATAAAAAAAAATCTGTTGGAGAAATGAACGACTTAAAAAAAAAAAAATCATGTGGAAAGACAAAAGAAAGAACGTAAAATTAAAAAAAATCAGTGTGAGAAATGAACGTTTTAAAAAAAAACAATAAATTGTGACAGAACATGAACGTTTAAAAAAAAAAAAACAGGGAAAAGAGAATAGTGTGAAAGAGAGGAAAGAATATGAACTGTATCAAAAAAATCTGTAGAGAAGAAATGAACGTTCAAAAAAAAAAAATCTAATTTTTGGAGAAATAAACTTAAAAAAAAAAATCTTGGGCTAGAAATGAACGCGTTAAAAAAAAATTATAGATTAATCATGTGGGAGAAAGAAGTTTAAAAAAAATCTGAGGAGAAATGAAAACGATTTTTAAAATTTAAAAAAATATAAAATTGCTGGAGAAATGAACGTTTTTAATAAAAAAAAAAGAATCTGGGATGACCGTAAAAAAAAAGAAGATAGTAGAGAACATGAAGCGTTTAAAAAAAAAAAAAACAAGAATATGGCAAGAATGAACGTTTAAAAAAAAAATCTTTGGCAGAACATGAAACGTTTTCAAAAATCTTGAAATGTTAAAAGACTTCGGAGAAATGAACGTTTTAATAAAAAAATCAAAAATATGTGTGCGAAGAATATGAACGTTTAAAAAAAAAAAGAACTGTCGGAATCATAACATCACACGTTTAAAAAAAAAACAAAAGAATCTGTGGAGAAATGAAAGTTCTTTTTTAAAAAAAAAATCTGTGGAGAAGAAATGAAACGTTCGAAAAAAAAAAAAATCAGTTGGAGAAATCGACGTAAAAAAAAAGAGAACGAATTGGTAGAAATTGACACCGGTTTACAAAATTCATCGAAAAATCTGTGGGAGAGATAATGAACGTTTTAAAAAAAAAAAAAAAAAATCTGTCGAGAAATGAGAAAAAACGATTGTAAATACTTAAAAAAAAAACAAAGAAATGTGAAAATGAACGTTAATTAAAAAAAAAATCTTGTGAGGAAGAGAAATTGAGACGCTTTGAAAAGAGACTGGAAGGAGAAGGGAAAAGTTAAATGAAAACAGAGAAGAGAATTTTTCGAGAAATGAACTTTCAAATAAAAAAAAGAAAATGAACTATTAAAAAGAATTGTGATGAGCAAATGAACAGTTTTAAAAATAAAAATATATGTGGAGAGAAATGAACAATTAATAAAAAAAATCTTGAAAAGTGGAGAAATGAATCGTTAAAAACAAAAAGAATCTGTGGAAAGAATGGACGCTATAAAAAAAATCTGAATATGTGAAGAAATGAACGTTAAAAAAAAATTGTGGAGAAATGAACGTTATAAAAATAAAAATTATATATGGGAGAAATGAACGTTTTAAAAAAAAAATCAAAAATATGTGGAAGAAATGAACGCTAAAAAATAATCTGTGGAGAAATGAACGCTGAATAAACAAAAACAAACAGGTTCAAAAAAAATCTGTGGAGAAATGAACCATTATATAAAAATAAATCTGAAGTATGTGGAGAAATAAACGTTTAAAAAAAAAAAGAATCAGTGGAGAAATGAAGTTAAAAAAAAAATATAGATATAATGAATGTGGGAAAATGAAACGTTTTAAAAAAAATATAAAAATCTGTGTGGAGAATGAACGTTTAAAAAAAAAAAGATAATCTGATGAGAACGATGAACGTTTAAAAACAAAAAAGAATATGGAAGAAATGAACGTTTAAAAAAAAAATCTTTGGAAATATTGAACTTTCAAAAATCTGTGGAGAAATGAACGTTTCAAAAAAATCTGTGGAGAAAAATGAAAACGTTTTAAAAAAAAAAACAAGAATCTGTCAGAATGAACGTTTAAAAAAACAACAATAATTGTAAGAAATGAACGTTTAAAAAAAAAATCTGTGGAGAAATGAACGTTCAAAAAAAAATCTGTGGAGAAATGAACTTTAAAATAAAAAATACATGTGGAAACATGAACGAAAAAATAAAAAAATATATGTGGGAAATGAACATTAATAAAAAAAATCTGAAATATGGGAGAAATGAACGTTAAAAAAAAAAAAATCTGTGGAGAAAATGAACGTATAAAAAAAATCAAATATGTGAAGAAATGAACGTTAAAAAAAAAATCTGTGGAGAAATGAACGTTTAAAAATAAAAAAAATATATGTGGAGAAATGAACGTTAAAAAAAAAAGAATCTGGAGAATGAACGTATAAAAAAAAATTTGAAATATGTGAGAAATGAACGTTAAAAAAAAATCTGTGGAGAAATGAACGTTTAAAAATAAAAAAAATATATGTGGAGAAGAACGTTAAAAAATAAAAATATATATGGAGAAATGAACGTTTTAAAAAAAAAATCAAAAATATGTGAAGAAATGAACGTTAAAAAAAATCTGTGAGAAATGAACGTTTCAAAAAATCTGTGGAGAAATGAACATTAATAAAAAAAATCTGAATATTGTGGAGAAATAAACGTTTAAAAAAAAAAGAATCAGTGGAGAAATGAACGTTAAAAAAAAATATAGATATATATGTGGAGAAATGAACGTTTTAAAAAAAAAATATCAAAAATCTCGTGGAGAAATGAACGTTAAAAAAAAAAAAGAATCTGTTGAGAAATGAACGTTTAAAAAAAAAAAGAATATGAGAAGAAATGAACGTTAAAAAAAAAATCTTGGAGAAATGAACGTTTCAAAAAATCTGTGAGAGAATGAACTTTCAAAAAATCTGTGGGAGAATACGTTAAAAAAAAAAAAGAATGTCGAGAAATGAACGTTGTAAAAAAAAAAACAAAGAATATGTGAAGAAATGAACGTTAAAAAAAAAATCTGTGGAGAAAATGAACGTTTCAAAAAAAAAGAAATCTTTGGAGAAATGAACGTTTCAAAAAAATCGTGTGGAGAAATGAACGTTTAAAAAAAAAAAAAGATCTGTCGAGAAATGAA
This sequence comes from Eptatretus atami, assembly GCA_035128595.1. Taxonomy (NCBI): domain Eukaryota; kingdom Metazoa; phylum Chordata; class Myxini; order Myxiniformes; family Myxinidae; genus Eptatretus; species Eptatretus atami. The sequence goes on from JAXMNL010001226.1 coordinate 8,670, forward strand.
CGTTTAAAAAAAAAAACAAAGAATATGTGAAGAAATGAACGTTAAAAAAAAAAAATCTGTGGAGAAATGAACGTTTCAAAAAAAAAAAAAATCTGTGGGAGAAATGAATGTTAAAAAAAAACATCTGTGTGAGAAATGAACGTTAAAAAAAAAATCTGTGGAGAAATGAACGTTTTAAAATAAAAAAAATATATGTGGAGAAATAACAGTAAAAAATAAAAAAAATATATGTGGAGAATGAAGATTAATAAAAAAATCTCAATATGTGAAATGAACTTAAAAAAAAAAAGAAATCTGTGGAGAATATGAACTATAAAAAAAATCTGAATATGTTGAAAAATAACGTTAAAAAAAAATCTGTGGAGAAATGAACGTTTAAAAAAAAAAAATATATGTGTAGAAATGAACGTTAAAAAATAAAAAATATATGTGGAGAAATGAACGTTTATAAAAAAATCAAAAAATATTGAAGAAATGAACGTTAAAAAAAATCTGTGGAAAATGAACGTTCAAAAAATCTGTGGAGAAATGAACATTATAAAAAAAATCTGAATATGTGGGAAATACAACATTTAAAAAAAAAAAGAATCAGTGGAGAAATGAACGTTAAAAAAAAATATAGATATATAGTGGAGAAATGAACGTTTTAAAAAAATATCAAAATCTGTGGAGAAATGAACGTTTAAAAAAAAAAAGAATCTGTCGAGAAATGACGTTTATAAAAAACCAAACAAGATATGTGAAGAAATGAACGTTAAAAAAAAAAAAAAAAATCTTTGGAAAAATGAACTGTTTCAAAAAATCTGTGGAAGAATGACGTTTCAAAAAAATCTGCTTGGAGAAATGAACGTCTTAAAAAAAAAAAAGAATGTCGAGAAATAGTTTAAAAAAAAACAAAACAATATGTGAAGAAATAACGTTAAAAAAAAAAATCTGTGGAGAAATGAACATTCAAAAAAAAAAAAATCTGTGAGAAATGAACTTAAAAAAAAAATCTGTGAGAAATGAACGTTAAAAAAAAACAACAATCTGTGGAGAAATGACGTTTAAAAAAAAAATCTGTGGAGAAATGAACGTTTAAAATAAAAAAAATATATGTGGAGAAATGAAAAGTTAAAAAATAAAAATATATGTGGAGAAAATGAACGCGATAATAAAAAAAAACTGAAACATGTGAGAGAATATGAACGTTAAAAAAAAAAACTATGTGGAGAAATGAACGTATAAAAAAAAAAGTCTGAAAATATTGAAAGAAATGAACGTTAAAAAAATCTCTGGAAAAGAACGTTGAAAAATAAAAAAAAATATATGTGTGAGAAATGAACGTTTTTAAAAAATAAAAATATATGTGGAGAAATGAACGTTTTAAAAAAAAAAATCAAAGTTATGTGAAGAAAATGAACGTTAAAAAATCTTGGAGAAATGAACGTTTCAAAAAATCTGTGGAGAATGACATTAATAAAAAAATCTGAATATAGTGCGAGAAATAAACATTTAAAAAAAAAAAAAAAAAAAAAAAAAAAAAAAAAAAAAAAAAAAAAAAAAAAAAAAAAAAAAAAAAAAAAAAAAAAAAAAAAAAAAAAAAAAAAAAAAAAAAAAAAAAAAAAAAAAAAAAAAAAAAAAAAAAAAAAAAAAAAAAAAAAAAAAAAAAAAAAAAAAAAAAAAAAAAAAAAAAAAAAAAAAAAAAAAAAAAAAAAAAAAAAAAAAAAAAAAAAAAAAAAAAAAAAAAAAAAAAAAAAAAAAAAAAAAAAAAAAAAAAAAAAAAAAAAAAAAAAAAAAAAAAAAAAAAAAAAAAAAAAAAAAAAAAAAAAAAAAAAAAAAAAAAAAAAAAAAAAAAAAAAAAAAAAACAAAAACAAAAAAAAAAAAAAAAAAAAAAAAAAAAAAAAAAAAAAAAAAAAAAAAAAAAAAAAAAAAAAAAAAAAAAAAAAAAAAAAAAAAAAAAAAAAAAAAAAAAAAAAAAAAAAAAAAAAAAAAAAAAAAAAAAAAAAAAAAAAAAAAAAAAAAAAAAAAAAAAAAAAAAAAAAAAAAAAAAAAAAAAAAAAAAAAAAAAAAAAAAAAAAAAAAAAAAAAAAAAAAAAAAAAAAAAAAAAAAAAAAAAAAAAAAAAAAAAAAAAAAAAAAAAAAAAAAAAAAAAAAAAAAAAAAAAAAAAAAAAAAAAAAAAAAAAAAAAAAAAAAAGAAAAAAAAAAAAAAAAAAAAAAAAAAAAAAAAAAAAAAAAAAAAAAAAAAAAAAAAAAAAAAAAAAAAAAAAAAAAAAAAAAAAAAAAAAAAAAAAAATAAAAAAAAAAAAAAAAAAAAAAAAAAAAAAAAAAAAAAAAAAAAAAAAAAAAAAAAAAAAAAAAAAAAAAAAAAAAAAAAAAAAAAAAAAAAAAAAAAAAAAAAAAAAAAAAAAAAAAAAAAAAAAAAAAAAAAAAATAAAAAAAAAAAAAAAAAAAAAAAAAAAAAAAAAAAAAAAAAAAAAAAAAAAAAAAAAAAAAAAAAAAAAAAAAAAAAAAAAAAAAAAAAAATAAAAAAAAAAAAAAAAAAAAAAAAAAAAAAAAAAAAAAAAAAAAAAAAAAAAAAAAAAAAAAAAAAAAAAAAAAAAAAAAAAAAAAAAAAAAAAAAAAAAAAAAAAAAAAAAAAAAAAAAAAAAAAAAAAAAAAAAAAAAAAAAAAAAAAAAAAAAAAAAAAAAAAAAAAAAAAAAAAAAAAAAAAAAAAAGAAAAAAAAAAAAAAAAAAAAAAAAAAAAAAAAAAAAAAAAAAAAAAAAAAAAAAAAAAAAAAAAAAAAAAAAAAAAAAAAAAAAAAAAAAAAAAAAAAAAAAAAAAAAAAAAAAAAAAAAAAAAAAAAAAAAAAAAAAAAAAAAAAAAAAAAAAAAACAAAAAAAAAAAAAAAAAAAAACAAAAAAAAAAAAAAAAAAAAAAAAAAAAAAAAAAAAAAAAAAAAAAAAAAAAAAAAAAAAAAAAAAAAAAAAAAAAAAAAAAAAAAAAAAAAAAAAAAAAAAAAAAAAAAAAAAATAAAAAAAAAAAAAAAAAAAAAAAAAAAAAAAAAAAAAAAAAAAAAAAAAAAAAAAAAAAAAAAAAAAAAAAAAAAAAAAAAAAAAAAAATAAAAAAAAAAAAAAAAAAAAAAAAAAAAAAAAAAAAAAAAAAAAAAAAAAAAAAAAAAAAAAAAAAAAAAAAAAAAAAAAAAAAAAAAAAAAAAAAAAAAAAAAAAAAAAAAAAAAAAAAAAAAAAAAAAAAAAAAAAAAAAAAAAAAAAAAAAAAAAAAAAAAAAAAAAAAAAAAAAAAAAAAAAAAAAAAAAAAAAAAAAAAAAAAAAAAAAAAACAAAAAAAAAAAAAAAAAAAAAAAAAAAAAAAAAAAAAAAAAAAAAAAAAAAAAAAAAAAAAAAAAAA
>JAXMNL010001227.1:0-12500 GCA_035128595.1 Eptatretus atami
CCTTCTCCCACTGCCTCCGGACTCGCCTTCCCCGTCTCCTTCTCCTCCTTCGCCCAGCAGTAGCACAATTGCAACTGGTACCCTGCTGACCACCGGTACCGGTGGCGGTCGTTGGTAAGGCCTAGGTCACATTTGCCACGGCGGCCGTGGGGTCTCCAAAATCTACGGCCAATAGCAATTATAGGGCGGCCGCAGTATTTCCACGGTCACACAATGTAGCAGTCACTCGCGTGCGGTGCGTGTGTTTCTTTGTCTGTCTGTCTGTCTGTCTGTCGTGTGTCTGTGTGCTGTGTGTCTCTGTGTGTCTGTCTGTCTGTCGTCTGTCTGTCTGTCTGTCTGTCTGTCTGTCTGTTTCTGTCTGTGTGTCCCGAGCGTAGCTCGGTGTGTTTTGATCCGATACTGATAAATTTAGGGTGCGAGGTTTGTATGATGATGTAGTTGTGTTTTTGGATAATGGGCGTGCTGCGCCCATTATGTGCGGAGCCTCACCCAAAAAACATGTGTTTTGAGGGGGTAGCCAGTTTTAAGTTACATCTTCTCCGAGGGGGTTTGTCAATCTGGCAGGATTTCGCGTATTTGGTTAGACCACGGGCACCTGCATAAGCTCACGAGCTCGATTTTTCATTTTCCTCCTAGAGTCAAGTCACAATGTCACGAACTTAGAAAATGTGCAAAAAATGAATAAATTTGACATCGAGCTCCTCGGGTTTTCAACTGTTGGAATGAAAGTTGGTATGCAAGTAGTGCTCTTACCGGGCGTAGGTGGCGTGCGACTGTAATCCGGCTACTCGGAGGCTTGGGTTGGAGGATCGCTTGAGGACCGGGGCTCTGTGCCTGGGCGCGCTTTGAGAGGGTCTAGGGCAGCCCGGAATCTTGGCGAAAACCAATCCTCGTCCCTGTGTCGTAAGAGGGCCCAGGGTTGCGTCAGAAGGACATCCGGCGTAAAACCTATGCTAAATCAGTATGCGGATCATAACGCTGTGGCAACCATTAACGGGAAGCAGCCGAAAGACGAGCAACGAACAACGAACAACGAACAACGAACAACGAACAACAACAACGAACAACACAACGAACAACAACAACAACAACAACAACAACAACAACATGCAAGTAGTGCTCTTCGAGTACTACAACTTTCAACATTTATGTTTTTCCCGATTCCCACCAGTTTTCCGTGGCGTCCCCTCTAAGGTCAAAAAATAAAAAGTGAACCGTGTACAATTTACATTGCTAGTGAACCATCGCCGTCTCCAGACTTGTCTTTATTCTAATAACACTTTACTGGTGAAATTTGAAAAATGTGCCCTCCAGTGGACGATTTCAGGGACTTCAGAGTTTCGTGTGTGATGATATTGATAAATTTATATTTATTGTAATATAACCAAGCTGTTCAAAGTTGAAAAAATGGCTCTCCGGTGGACGATTTCAGGAATTACACCGTTTCCGTGTGAAGATATTGATGTATTTGTATATATTGTCCTTCATTTTACTGTTCAAAGTTAAAAAATGTGACTCCGATGGACGATTTCAGGACCTACACCGTTTTCGTGTGATGATGTTGATACTGATGTGTATATTTATATTTATATTATATTTAATTTATTGTCCGAACACTTTACTGTTCAAAGTTGAAAACTGCGCCTCCGGTGGAGGATTTCAGTCACTACACGGTTTCCGTTTGATGATATTGTATATATATATATTTTTTTTTCTAATGCTTCAGACTTGAAGGTTGACTCTTGACGTTATGTGTGATGCATTTTACAGGTCCGAAGTTTCTTTCAGTCCAGGTCACAGTGCTGAGAAAAACGTGACACGATCGCAAACCGCTAGGAGGAGGAGCACAAAATTGTTCCTTCAGTACTAATACAAAGATTATTAGGGTATCCAGTTTATCAACTCGATAACCTATTGTTTTTCTTCTGTTTATTTGTTGTTTGTTGTTTCTTGTTTCACACATATATATATATATATAATATATAATTTTTCTTCCGCGGCAATTTGCGCGGTTCTTTTGCTTTAAAACACATCATCATTTGCTCAGAAACGGTAAGTCGGATCGACACGAAACGATCACCATAGTATGTATATTTTTTGATAGCAAACGAATTGGTAATTGCGCGTTATAGGTCACGTGGTACGGGCGCCATCTTGAAAAAACCGCTAAATTTTGGACCTCTGTTTCTCTGAAACGGTGCGATGGAAAAATGTTTCGCTTCATACATTTGAATAAGCTCCTCAGGGGAAACGCGGTGATTTTCGTGATGTCATTGGTCAAGAGGTGTGCTGGTCCAAAATTGTTAGGCAGAACGCTGAATAGGAAAAATCTGAAATTTCTTGAGTTTCATCGGCCACACAATTGACCGTAGAAAACATATATTATGACGTCATAGGTCACTTGGTTCGGCAGACATCTTGTTTTGAATTATTATTATTTTTTTTTTTTTTAAATGTTTTTCTCCAGAACAGCAAGTTCGATCAAGTGGAAACTTCACGTACATATTGCACACGAGTAGGGAATACAAGTTTGTTATTTTCTTCTTATGATAGGTCACCAAGGTTTGGCAGCCAAGTTGGATTTAAGAAAAATATTAAATACCGTTTTCTCTGGAACCGCTTAACCTATCGAAGCAAAAAAATTGCAGCTGTCATCTTACATGACGTGTGCATACATGGTAAAAATTATGACGTCACAAGTGACATTGATTGGTGGCCATATTGGATAGAAAAACGCACCTTTTCCGATCGACACGAAACTACAGGCACGTGTTCACCACGCGGTGGAAGCAGAACCTAAATTTGTGTTGTCGTAGGTCACATGGTTCGGCAGCCATCTTGGATTGAAAAATATAAATTTAAAGTCTACTTCTTCTCTGAAACGGCCGAACAAGTACAGGCGAAACTCCACCAGTACGGTCGCCTCTTCCACGACGAACAAAAAGTTTTCACCCCCTTTCGATGTAAGATGCATCGTTTGGCAGCCATAGCGGATCGAAGGAAAAAATATGAATTAACGTTTACTCTGAAACTACGGCGTCGATAAATGCGGTCACGTGGAACGAAGGTTTGAAATTTAAACCAAGCTGTTGGGTCGGTCCCAGGATTTGGCAGCCGTGTCGGATCGAAGGTCCGGTACCCGGTCATCACTGCCAGCAGTTGTAAAGCGGCAGTTCTAATTATTATTATTAGTATTGTTGTTATTATTATTATTATTATTATTATTATTATTATTATGTGATCTTTGGTCAGAGCTTGGGAATGGTCAGAGCTTTTGTTCAGAGCTTGTTTAGGTTTACATGTGTTTAGGTTAGGGTTAGAGTTAGATGTTATTGTGTATATGTGTTAGTGTTAGGGTTAGGGTTAGGATTAGCTGTTAGGGTTTATTGTGTAGGCTGTTAGGGTTAGTGTTAGCTGTTATGGTGTATATGTGTTGTGGTTAGGGTTAGGATTAGGGTTAGGGTTAGGGTTAGGGTTAGGTTAGGATGTATATGTGTTAGGGTTAGCGTTAAGCTGTTAGGGTTAGGGTTAGGGTTACGGTGGATATGTGTTAGGGTTAGGGTTTGGGTTAGGGTTAGGGTTAGGGTTAGGGTTAGCGTGTAAATGATTTGTTAGGGTTAGGGTTTGTTGTTGTTGTGTGTGTGTGTGTGTGTGTGTGTGTGTGTGTGTGTGTGTGTGTGTGTGTGTGTGTTGTGTGTGTTAGGATTAGGGTTAGGGTTAGGGTTAGTTTTAGGGTTAAGTTTCGGGTGTTTATGTGTGTTTGGGTTAGGGTTAGAGCTGTTAGCTGTTAGCTGTTAGCTGTTAGCTGTAGCTGTTACGGTTTGGGTTCGGGTTAGGGTGTGCGGGGGGGAAAAAATTTATATTGTTGTATTCTAAATTTAATAAATGGAGTTTTAGAAATGTAATTTTTCTGCTATAAGTTGAATTGGCTGTCCTTTCTGGCCAAGAGACTTTTGCCCTAAATGTTCATGAATGTCTTGGTCTGGACGGTGTGACCTGAGGTGATTATAGCGAAACTTTGCCTCGAAATGTACGAAGTGTCTTGTCGTTTAAAGGACCCGTCTGCAGTCTGGTCTGATAGCCCCCACCACTCTGCATGAAAGTATAAAATGTTTTGAAATGTAAAATCGTTTCAGTGCAAGACCGAGTGACTGAGAAGTATAGAATCTCGGTGGATTGTGCTCCTGGAACTGACCAAGTACCAAGTTAGAACAAAACTCTCTGATGTAATGTGGAAGTGAATTGAATCGGGTTCGTGTAACTGTTACTAAAAGTAAGAATTGATGAAATAGAACCAAATAATATTGCAATCAATGGGATTCTTAAGTTCATCGTACGAGGATGAGAAGTGTATGGTGGATAATTAGACAATAAATTGTTTCACAAGGTAAGACTTGTGTGGGCAAACGGTCGGTTTATCAGTGTCAATGGGTTTAGGCAAGTTTTTATAAACAAATCGGACAAACGTTAAACTCTGCCTGAAGTCAAATAGGATTCCACAATCGGCCAGGTAGAATCCTTCAAACATCACAACAAGTGCGGTAAACAACAAACAAAAAAATTCCATATGACGTGTAAGTGTGTGTGTGTGTGTGTGTTGTGTGTGTGTGTGTGTGTGTGTGTGTGTGTGTGTGTGTGTGTAACCGCCTGTGTGTGTGTGTGTGTGTGTAACAGCGAGTGTGTGTGTGTGTGTGTGTGTGTGTGTGTGTTGTGTGTGTGTGTGTGTATCAGTGTGTGTGTGTGTAACAGTGTGTGTGTGTGTGTAACTGTGTGTGGTGTGTGTGTGGTGTGTGTGTGTGTGTGTGTGTGTGTACGTGTGTGTGTGTGTGTAACAGTGTGTGTGTGGTTGTGAACAGTGTGTGTGTGTGTGTGTGTGTGTGTAACAGTGTGTGTGTGTGTGGTGTGTGTGTGTGTGTGTGTGTGTAACCGCTGTGTGTGTGTGTGTGTGTGTGTAACAGCGAGTGTGTGTGTGTGTGTGTGTGTATCGTGTGTGTGTGTGTAACAGTGTGTGTGTGTGTTAACTGTGTGTGTGTGTGTGTTGTGTGTGTGTGTGTGTGTGTGTGTGTTAACAGTGTGTGTGTGTGTGTAACAGTGTGTGTGTGTGTGTGTGTGTAACAGTGTGTGTGTGTGTGTGTGTGTGTGTGTGTGTGTGTGTGTTGTGTGTGTGTGTGTGTGTGTGTGTGTGTGTGTGTGTGTTGCCAAATAGGTTTGCAGTCTTCAAAATATACAGCGTGTCTTCGGCTAAGTTTTGCAAGTGTTGAAAAATTTTCAAACACTCGACCGTCACGCAGTCGATGTTGTTACGCCGCGCGACTGGATAGTCTCTTCACCACGGTGATGCCAGCCACGATCGTCCTTCGTGTGCACGTTAGTGAGGGAGATGGAAGATGGAAGATGGAAGATGCACGAGTGGGACGTGCATGCTTGAGTGGTGCAAGCAAGAAACAGGTCGCTGAGAGTTGGAGCAAAACGGCGGCGTGATGCGATGTGATGTGTGAGATGTGCGACTTAACGGTCGCACCACACCACACGCCAGGAGAGAGGAAAGTGCCGTACACGGTACACGGACGGCTTCGTTGGCTTTCCGATCATGGTTGCAATCGTGGTTCCCGTGGGCCTTGATCTTGCTCTACGGAGCTTCCGTCGCATGCTTGGGCGGATGCGTGCGCGCACGCAGGTTTCGATGGCGTTTGCGTTTCGGTCACCACGTCTCGTGACAAGGTTGACCACTCGTACGGGTGGTCACGGTCCTCGAACGTACCCGTTGGGAGTTCGGGGGTCGGCGAGCGTTTGTTCGTCGTCGTCGTCGTCGACGCGATTCACTGGCGATGTCGCTGCTGCTCTTCGTCCGGAGTCCCTCCGTTGCTATTTATCGGTCGGGTCTTCTCCGTGTATGGGGCAGTGCTGTCACGGTCCTTTTCGTCGTGAGCGAGCTTGTGTGCCGAGTGGCTCCGTGCCGCGTTTCACGTCATTCTTTGCCCGACGTGTCCGAGCAGTTTTACCGGTGGTCGTGCACTCCGTGCGGCAGCACTCGTGCAGCAGCACTCGGTGCAGCAGCACTCGGCCGACGTCGGATCCCCGTCCGTGTCACGGGGCCTTCGCCGGCGAGTGTATCGAACCAAGGGTCACGTGAAAGTAAGCGGTCGCCGGAGGTTGGAGGTTCGACGGTCCGACGGCCGTGTCCGCTCGTTCCTCGGGTGGCCGACGTATGCAGTTGCGTCTTATTTTTGGGCGACGAGCTCTTGGTCGCTCACCGTGGATTTGGTGGTGCGTGCCGCGTACGATGGACGTGAGCCTAGCGAGGTGGCCGCGACGGTTTTTCGCCCACTTGCGAAGCCGCGCGTGCTGCCCCGGGTCGGACCCGGTGGTGTCTTCGTCCCGGCCGTGCCGGTGCGTCGGACTGTTTGTTGTTCCGAATCGGCGCCTCCCGGGCACTCGGGTCTGACTCTGTCTGACCGCTTTCCTTCCGCCGAGCGCGCCGGTGTGTTACGAGGTTGCGGTCGCGACATGGTTTTCGGCTGGCCGACGTCGTCTTCGTCTTAGACGTTCTGCTGCCGTTAACGCGCCGTCGGAGCGGTGACTCTTCCTCTGACCGGTGCGGCGATCGAGAGGCGCGAGAGATGCGTACCAAGTACGGAACGACGAACGTCGTTCGTGGCGTGAGGTTGTCGCGGGGGCGGTACGAAGTACGAAGTGCGAAGTACGAAGTACGAAGTGTCCAAGTGCGGACAAGAGGGACGACGAGGCGGACGAGCCCTCGGGAGCGATGTCGTGTGAGCGAGAGTGAAACGAGCCGTTAGCCATCACAGGGCGACGCGGCAACACGACACGAAGGTGAAACGGTGGCGGGGTTCCGCCGCGGCGTGTGTCGCGCGGTTCTCCCGGTCGGTGCTCCCCGGCCCGGCACGTGCGACGTGCGACGTGCCGCGTGGCGCGTGACGGTCGGCGTGCCGAGGTTTTACGTCGGCGGCTCCTCACGCCGCTCCCTGGTTGATCCTGCCAGCCGCATATGCTTGTCTCAAAGACTAAGCCATGCATGTCTAAGTGCGAACGGAAGGACCCGTTGAGACTGCGAATGGCTCATTAAATCAGTTATGGTCTCTTTGAGCGCTCGGAAGTTACTCGGATAACTGGGCAATTCTAGAGCTAATACATGCAAACGAGCGCCGGTCCCCACGGGTGAAGGTTCCCTGACGTCGTGGGGAGGCGCGCATTTATCAGCACCAAAAACCGACGCGGTGCCCGCCCCCTTCCCTTCCTTTCCCCTTCGTGGGTGAGGTCCTTCGGGGCCCTTCCTTCGGGAGGGTTCGGGCTCGGCGTGGGCCGTCCACGGGATGGTGACTCTGGATAAACCATGGCAGATCGCTCGGCCTCCGCGCCGGCGACGTTTCATTCGAATGTCTGCCCTATCAACTTTCGATGGCAGGCTTCGCGCCTGCCATGGTGGCTACGGGTGACGGGGAATCAGGGTTCGATTCCGGAGAGGGAGCCTGAGAAACGGCTACCACATCCAAGGAAGGCAGCAGGCGCGCAAATTACCCACTCCCGACACGGTGAGGTAGTGACGAAAAATACCGATGCAGGCCTCGGTCGAGGCGCTGCTATCGGAATGGGTGCACCTTAAACCCATGTGCGAGGATCATTGGAGGGCAAGTCTGGTGCCAGCAGCCGCGGTAATTCCAGCTCCAACAGCGTAAGCGAACGCTGTTGCAGTTAAAAAGCTCGTATTTGGAAATCACGCCGGGGCTCGCGGGGGGGACGTGCCGCGAGGCGCGCTTCCTGTCCCCGCCCGTCCCCGGCGGCGAGACTGTCGGAGCCCTGCGGACGCTCTTGGATGAGTGTCCGTTGCGGGCCGAAGCGTTTACCTTGAGGAAACTGGAGTGCTCAGAGCGGGTCGGTAGAGCCTGTACACCGCAGCTGGGAATAATGGAATAGGGCCTCGGTCCTATTTTGTTGGTTTTGCGGGACGGAGTCATGATTGAGAGGGACTGCCGGGGGCATTCGTACTGCGCCGCGAGAGGTGAAATTCTGGGACCGGCGCAAGACGGACTAAAGCGAAAGCATTTGCCAAGAATGTTTTCCTTAATCAAGAACGAAGGTCGGAGGCTCGAAGGCGATCAGATACCGCCCTAGTTTCGACGGTAAACTATGCCGACCGGCGATCGGGCGGCGTCGAATGGCATGACCCGTCCGGCAGCCATGAGGGAAACCAGGAGTTTCTGGGTTCCGGGGGAGTATGGTTGCAAAGCTGAAACTTAAAGGAATTGACGGAAGGGCACCACCAGGAGTGGAGCCTGCGGCTCAATTGACTCAACACGGGAAAGCTCACCTGGGCCGGACACGAGAAGGATTGACAGACTGAGAGCTCTTTCACGATTCTGTGGGGTGGTGGTGCATGGCCGTTCTTAGTTGGTGGAGCGATCCGTCTGGTTGATTCCGATAACGAGCGAGACTCCGACACGCTAACTAGTTCCGCGACCCGGTGTGGCCGGCGGACTAACTTCTTAGAGGGACGAGCGGCTGCAAGCCGTGCGAGATGGAGCAATAACAGGTCTGTGATGCCCTTCGATGTCCGGGGCCGCACGCGCGCTACACTGGACGGGCCAGCGTTACCTTGCCCTTCGCCGACAGGCTCGGGTAAACCGCTGAGCCCCGTCCGTGATGGGGACTGGGGCTTGAGACAGTGTCCCACGAACGAGGAATTCCCAGTAAGCGCGATCATCAGCTCGCGTTGATTAAGTCCCTGCCCTTTGTACACACCGCCCGTCGCTACTACCGATCGGACGGTTTGGTGAGATCCTCGGATCAGCCCCTGCACGGGCCGTCCGTGGCACTTGTTGTCGTCGTGTCGGCTCGTGCCGGTGCGCCGAAAAGATGAGCGAACTTGACTGTCTAGAGGAAGTAAAAGTCGTAACAAGGTTTCCGTAGGTGAACCTGCGGAAGGATCATTATCGGGACAAGCATGGACGCATGGATGCATGCATGGATGCATGCATGGATGCATGCAGGTATAGTCGAGGTCGATGCGAGAGCACGGAGCACCCTAGGTCGAGACTGCCGGCCAGGGTGCGAGGACGCGATCGTCGACGCCGCGTCGGCGATGCGTCGGCGACGATTTTTTTTTCCGTGGATGTGGCTTCGCCGCGGTGTCGAAGAGCGGTTGTCGGTGCGTCTGCGCAGCTGCGAGGCCGATGTTGCGATGAAGGTTTGTCCCACCGACGGAAGACGAGGCACGGAGCTGCGCGGCTGCGCAGCTGCGCGGCCGCGCAACCGCGCAGCTTCGTCGTCGGTGTTTAATGAAGCATCGTCTTGGAACGACTCACAGCGGTGGATCACTCGGCTCGTGCGTCGATGAAAAACGCAGCCAACTGCGAGAACTGGTGTGAATTGCAGGATACACTGATCATCGATACGTTGAACGCACATTGCGGCCCCGGGCTACACACCCGGGGCCACGCCTGTCTGAGGGTCGCTCGATTATCGATCGGGAGCACGGGTGTCCTGGCCTTCCTTCACGCTTTGCGCTTCGGTGGCCGGGCCTCGCTACGCGCTTTGCGCTACGCGCTCTGCGCGGTTCCCGCGAATGGGAGTTCGAGGCCGCTCGACGGTCGCGGCTCGTCGAAATGCAGCACCGTTGTTGTTGTTGTTTTTGCGTTGTTTGGTCGTGCCGCCGCCGTGGCCGTGGCGTGCGTGTGGTCGTCGGTGGCCCTCGCGTGAGTGAGCCTGCTTCGAGTTCGACTTCGACTTCGACTTGTTCGGCTTCGACTTCGACTTCTACTTCGACTTCGTCGCGCGTGCGTTCACGGCTCCGTGTCGGTGTGGCGACCACGGCGTAGAGAGAGGGAGAGAGAGAGCACAGAGAGCCAGATCCGAGTCTCCGCGTCTCCCGTGTGAGGTGCGACGAGCAAAGCGGGGACCGGTGGCCGGCACGGGGAGCGCGTCGCTCTCTCCGGGAGCACTTCGATGTTTGCGACCTCAGATCAGACGTGACGACCCGCTTAATTTAAGCATATTACTAAGCGGAGGAAAAGAAACTAACGAGGATTCCTCAGTAACGGCGAGTGAACAGGGAAAAGCCCAGCGCCGAATCCCGCTCGCACTACGGCGTGTGGAGTTGTGGCGTACAGGAGCTCGCACCTCCCGTATCGCTCGGGGGTCCAAGTCCTTTCGATCGGGGCCTCCTCCATGGACGGTGGCAGGCCGGTGCGATGGCCCCCGACGTGCCGGGGTCGGGTCTCTTTGGAGTCGGGTTGCTTGGAATGCAGCCTAAAGTGGGTGGTAAACTCCATCCAAGGCTAAATACGTGCACGAGGCCGATAGCCGACAAGTACCGTGAGGGAAAGTTGAAAAGAACTCTGAAGAGAGAGTTCAAGAGTTCGTGAAACCGTTGCGAGGTAAACGGGTGGGATCCGCGCGCGTCCGCCCGGAGGAGTCAGCCGTGGCGTCGGTCGCCCGTCGTGGGTGCGCGGTACCCGTCCCGCGCCCGGACGCCGTCGCGTCGACCGTCCCCTCGTACGCTTGCGGCGGGTCGGGGGCGCTTCGACGATCCCGGTCTAACGTTGGGCGGGCCTCGCCCCTCGGCGGACGCGTCCGCCGCCCGGTGCACTTTCTCCGCGTGCGGTGCGCCGCGACCGGTTCCGGAGGCGGCCAGGAGCGCCTGGGTTTTTCGACCGAGAGCTTTGCGATTTGTCGAGGCGCCGTGGCGGGGCCTGCGACCGGTGCTCTCCGCGTCGCGCCTTTGCGCGTCGTCGTGGGGAGGCACCGGGGCCGCGCCCGTCGCGGGGGCCTGGCGAGAGCGTTCGCTCGCCCCGGGACCGAGGGAAACTGGACGGAAAGAAAAGTCTGACGCCGCGCCGCGTGCGACGTGGTTTCGCGAAAGCGGCCGTGTCTCGCGCGTCCGGGGCGCCTCCGCCGCCCGCCGTTCCGTCGACTGGCGGCGAACTGTTCTCAGTGCGTCGTCGACCGCGGTGCGGCGCCGCGGTGCCGTGCGCCTCCGGCAGGGGCCGTTTCCGCGTCCGCGTGGCCGGCGCGCCGAGGGCTTCGTGCGTCGGTCGGGGCTCTTCGGGCGGGGGGTTCGGGTCCTCCGGGCTACGCCCGGGGCCCGTCCTCTCCCCGTGCGGGTTTCCCGGCCGCGCGCGCGTTTTCCTCGCGCGTGTCGTGTCGCGCGTTGGCGGTGCGGTCCCCGGCGCTCGGGGTCTGCGGCGAGGGTCGGAATCCCACCCGACCCGTCTTGAAACACGGACCAAGGATCTAACACGTGCGCGAGTCGAAGGGCTCGAACGAAACCCCGGAGGCGCAATGAAAGTGTGCGGTGCGCGCGCGGTCGGGTCAAGGCGTCCCATCCGCTCGGCGGCCGGTCGGGCGTGCGGTGCGGGTGCGGGTGCGAGCGCGGTGCTCCTCGGGTCCGGTGGCTTCGTGCTCCTCTCTCGGTGGGCACCCTCTCGCGTCCCGTCTCGCGTCGTTTCGGCCCGAACCGCGGCAAGCGGTGAGGGCTCCCCTCGTGCTGGCGCGCGACACCGTCGGGCGGGATCCTCGCCGCCGTGGCAGGGGCGAGGCGCACCGCCGGCCCGTCCTGCGCTCTCCGTCCGGCGCGAGCCGGCGGAGGCGGACGGAGCCACAGCGTACTTGTTGGTACCCGAAAGATGGTGAGCTACGCCCGGCAGGGCGAAGCCAGGGGAAACCCTGGTGGAGGCCCGCAGCGGTTCTGACGTGCAAATCGATCGTACGACCCGGGCGTAGGGGCGAAAGACCAATCGAACCATCTAGTAGCTGGTTCCCTCCGAAGTTTCCTCAGGATAGCTGGAGCTCTCGCTGGATGCGCAGTTTTATCCGGTAAAGCGACTGACGAGAGGCATTGGGCCGAAACGGCTTCAACCTATTCTCAAACTTTGAATGGGTAAGACGCCCGGCTCGCAGCTTCGGAGCCGGGCGCGCGCGTCGCGCGCCGTGCGCGTGGCGCGTGGGCGAAGAATGCGAGCTGCCCAGTGGGCCACTTTTGGTAAGCAGAACTGGCGCTGCGGGATGAACCGAACGCCGGGTTAAGGCGCCGAACGCGAACGCTCATCGGAGCCCTGGCAAAAGGTGTTGGTTGGTCGAGACAGCAGGGCGGTGCCATGGAAGTCGGAATCCGCTAAGGAGTGTGTAACGACTCACCTGCCGAATCAACTGGCCCTGAAAATGGATGGCGCTCGAGCGTCGGGCCTATACCCGGCCGTCGCCGGCGATGTACCGTTCCTTCGCGCTTCGCGCGAGAAGTGTGGTCCGTGCGCTACGCCGCGACGAGTAGGAGGGCCGCCGCGGTGGCGCTGAAGCCTTGGGCGTGGGCCCGGGTGGAGCCGCGCGGTGCAGATCTTGGTGGTAGTAGCAAATATTCAAACGAAGACTTTGAAGGCCGAGGTGGAGAAGGGTTCCATGTGAACAGCGCTTGGACATGGGTGAGTCGGTCCTAAGTGACGGGCGAAGGCCTTGCGGACGATGTTGGGCGATGGGCTCCCATCCGC
>JAXMNL010001228.1:8109-22677 GCA_035128595.1 Eptatretus atami
GAGGTGTATGTGAATCTGGAACAAAAACCAGTCTGGAAGGCTGGATGTGATTACTAATTGGAAAAGTACCAAAATTGGAAAGAGGTGGAGGAGATAGCGTGGTTTCAGGAGGTACAGTGGGGAGAACAAGTATTGTGATACATGCTGCATGATTAGTTGCACCGTTTTCCCACTTTGACAAAGACTGGTAGAGGGTGCTGTAATTTGTGTTATAACATAGGATAGCAGCTTCAACTGTGAACAACGGAATCTCAAAACAAAAAATCCCTGAAGATCACAATTGTAATGTTGAATTTTTTCAATAATTAATTTGCATTTTATTGCATGAAAATAGAGTATTGATACCTACGCCAACCAGGTAAAATTCCGGCTCGGTCAAGACTTGTGTAGTTTTGGGTCTTTAAAAAGCCCCTCCTCATTTCTTCCTACTCATTACCCTGTATTTATAGTTGCACCTTGTTTTGAACCATTGTAATCTTGCATTAAAGAGTACTAGCCTTGTTCCGTAATCTTACTTAATTAAATTCAGATACTGGCCACCTTCGTCCATCAATGTTGGTCAATGTTTACCAAGAGTCTGTCTTCATAGTGATCATTTCAGGGACAAAATTGGCTAGGACTTTGCTACAACGCTTATGGGATGGGGCTATCTAGGACAGATAGGATCATATGTCACGTCTGGTGATTGAATGGCAAATCAACTGTTGGTTGCAATTATTTAAAAATGGAATTGAAAGTTCAAGATTACCAGTCAATTCCCCTACGGTTACTGGGGCTTCCATGCTAGTAAGAAGTCTTCACGCTCTGGAGCCTCATGAGTCATGAGAAAAGGTGAGGGGATTAGCTCCAGGAACTGACTACGGCAGGACCTGGTCAATTGACCTTTAAGAGAGCTGGGACCACAGTTATCTAAAGTAAAACATAAGTAACACACTATAAGCCACATTGGATTTTAAGAGGAGCTGCTATGCGCATGCAGGTCTCGGCGTGCTCTAAGTGCTCATGCGGCAGTGTCCAAGGCTCCCGTCTGAAATGTTTGCCAATGACCATATCTGTGATGAATCTCAAGAGGAGGAATGGGAGAGGTTCATCGGTGTGTCTGTCATGAGGACTAAAATTATATGCTTTTTGTTTTAAGGACTGCCAACTTGCCGGTTGCTTGGAGGAAGAAGAAGGGATTGTAAGTTATCATCCTCAAAATCAGCATCCCAACCGTCGAAGCATTGGGAGGTGAAAATAAAAATTTCATCATTTGGGGATGCCTTTTCTGCAGAAGGTGGAGTCAGGACGTATTGTTGCTGAATGCTCGTATTTTGAGGGGAGGATGGATGGGCGCATGTATTGCGTTATACATTTCTTGGCTTCCACGAACCTCCTTCTCTCATACAAGAGTCATTGAAGATGGGGCGTGGCTGGTCTTTCCATGCATGAAACGACTCGAACCTATCAGCCGGCTAACGTTAAGGAGAGTGGCTCGTAAGAAGCGAGCATTCTTCAAGGTCTGTGAGTGTGCCTGAGCCAGTCTTCTCAGTACTCTGATACCCAATGAGAAAATCCTTTGATGGGAGCTGGAAAGTTCTGTTTTGCCGAGGCGACAGCGGCCGATAATCCTGAAGTGTATCTGGATGAAGATACTGTTATGGAGGGATGGGCCCAATAATTCTGGGCCTGCTGCAGTCTGTGTCATCCACCTGTTAAGAACTTAGGAAAGTCTGATTCTCTGGTAGATTTGATAACAAAGGTTTCTTTACCAAAATATTATAGTTCTGTTGTTTCTGTATTGTATCAAGTATTTATTTCTATGCCATTTCCGATAATACTCGTTACCTCATTCTCAAAGAGTATCTCTCAAATATCATAAAAAATAATAATTTCCCTTGTCTTCTCCTTCCTAACCATTACACCTGAAAACCAAGTGTCTCCATCTTAGCCCTTTTCCTGGTATGCTTTCATCTGACACCAGTCAGCTTCACTCTGCGGTTTACCGTTCCAAGTTCACCTGTACACCTCACTGTCGATTTTACTTCAAGCCTTTTCTTTTCCGAAACTTTACGCAATCCTAATTAAAGAATAATATTATCATTAATAATATAAATTCACTTTTTTACTATAAAAAAAAAACAAACCATCAGAACGCCACATATTCGACTCTCCACTAGACAAAAGGACGGGTCTGACTACACCACGTACTTAATAGGAACGCTCAGTGTAGCTTCATAATTTAGACAGCGGCACATAGATGAACATAGGAAATAACACACATATATCCCTTGTTCAATGTGCCTATTTTGGAATCCGTGTTCGCTATAGCTATGACTTTGCTTCTTGGTTGTTTGTGTAAACGTCTGTTGCGGTTGTGTATAAAAACGATTGGTGTTTTTATTTTTATACTTGTTGAATTTACTTAATCAGCTGTGCACCATTGAAGAGAATAGGTAATACATAGCTCATAAACATACAAATGATCCTCTTGGCAATTTGTGAATCCGTGTCGTTGCCTATGACCTTTGCGGTTCCGTTTTTGTTTTGCTTCAGGTTTTTTTTTGGTTTCCGGTTTTCTTGTCATGGGGAAGTGATCATGCGTGCGGGTTAAATAAAGGCTATGCGATCGGAGACATGAAATCCAAATAATATCAGTACATGGCTGGATAGATTATCTCCTACTGTTTGTATTTTAATAAAGATATCTCCGCATCATCAAATATAGATGAATTTTCTATAATCGGATTTACGTTATTATGATGCGCTGATCCGAATCCAGGGCCGAAGTAGCGGAAATTGCGTATAACATGTTGTGAACAACGTTTGGTAAGGGTCTCAGAAGCAATGTAAGAAGAATATCTTACGTTCACTTCTAGTTTTTATTTTTTTTAAGATGAGAATCCTGTTCTGAGCGGATGTAGTTGTTGTTGGTGAAGGTCAATAAGTTTGAGGTAGTATGAGTTGAGGTAGAATTTATGTGGGCTATCGATTATTACTAGGGCAGGTCCGTAGGTGCGGTGCGCAGTATGATGCTGTGCCAGTGATGTGCAGCGGTTCGTCCTGCCAAGTATCAGGTCCAGCATCAAGTTGTGAACGTATAGTCAAACGATAGAGAAGAATTGGGTGGGCGCCCCTCTATCTGACCACCGCTCTTCCCCCTCCTCTGTCCTCTCTCCTGCTCTCGCCCTTCTCACCTCTTCCTCGGTCTTGCTCTTCCTCTTCCCCCCGTCCCTCCCTGCTCCGTCGCCCTTCTCTCCGCTCTCCTCTCTCTCCCCCCCTCTCTTCTCCTCGTCGCCCCTCTACTCTGTAAATGTAATTCACAAATGTCTACCAAGCACAGACAATTCATCCCAACCTTGTGGAAAAAAGTACAGGGCTTTCAACCCTTGGGAAGACAGCTGTTTCCCTGGAAAATTCAAGACCTGGATTAATTAATATTTTGAACAATTTAATTAACTCTTTGGGAAATACAGCTGTTCCAATACCTTGGAGAACATTGGGGAAATGTCAGCTGAAATGGATTCAGGAATGAAGATAGTCAAACTTTGAGACAGGGCACATGACTGCGGGTCCCCAGTGTCGGATTGTGATGTCATACCAATAGCGAAGAAGAAGAAGAATTGGGACGTCCAGATCGTCGTTACAATTTTTTTTTGAAATAAACATTGTGACGTGCATTTCGTGACGTCGATAAGAACGTGTCCTGTCATTGGTTCACAGATAACAATGGCCGTAGACTTTGGGAACCGTCCCGATCAGGAGTATCTGTAAATCCTACGAAAAGGTCCACATCGCGGGTGTCCCCGGCAATATTCCTGGCAAGTTCAATGAGATCGGACCGGCGGTCGTCGAGAAAGCGGCGGTCGCAGAGGCAGGATACAACAGAACAGACACACACACACAGAGATTGCTGGAAATTATAGAGTAGATAGAAATTTTATTAGTTCTTAAGATGCTGTTATCATTATTGCTGAGAAGAAAATGGGCATGGAAATGGGTGGGATAAGGTGGGGAAGCGAGCAGCTTTCAGCTGGGCCATGATATACAACCTTTTCAATCATTTCTCTGAAAAAAGCAATAGAAGTGGCCGTGAAGCTTGGACGTGATGCATGCGCTCGGTTCGCGATGACATCATAACGACCGTTCGAAAAGGCACATCCTGCGCGGGCGGCGCATTGTCAATATTCCTGGCAAGTTTTCAATGCGAGATTTCGGGACGGGCGTGTGTCGATGAAAAGTTTATCGGCGGTCGGCAGGACAAACAAACCAGACAGAGGGACAGGAAACACAGCAAGAGATTGCTGAAGAGATTATTAGATGAGAATACAGGGTTTTTGCTAGGTCAACGTTAGAACCGTGCTGTATTGCCGACGTACTAGAGAGGGGCAGAAGAAAGACTGAAAACTTCAAACTATTTTAATATGTCGGTATGTGTGTGACAGGAGTCACTCAAATCAGATTTAGAGGAGCGTTCGCGTCAAGAGGCTTATAGCAACTCAGCGAAGGCAGACTCGATCGAAATGTTCGATAATTGGATTACGTGGTCGCTTCGGCAAGCGACTTATGCAAAAGCTCATTTGGAATGGAGACGACACCCCGGATTTAGGTGAATTATCGATTGCGACATGCAGAGTAACCACGGTTGCGACGGGGCGTTATCTTTTTCCAGAGCGTTTGCCAAACAGCGTGTCTTGTGACTCGTGAACTTTAATTGGGCGGTGTAATGGGCAACAGACAAACTCTTAGGTTGGCAAAGAATAATAAGAGCAATAACGCTGTTTGTGTTTACTGTGGTTGCATGGAAGCAAAACACATCTCGGGCTGTTGAGTGATACTATAAGCATTCTCTCCAGCCTAACTGTGTGAAAGACGTGGGGACAGGGAACATGATCGTGTTAAATTGGGTTGAAGACTTGGTAATACCGGGTTCTTCTTACGCACCGGAATGTAGGGGGGCGCCCTACAGGAAGCGGGTGAACATGCATTTACAATGCGAGAATTGTTACTAAAGGAATAAGAACATCCCGATACATTAGGATTGTGGTCATGCTGGATTTCCTGTGTTGAAACACCAATAGGACAGTTTATCGTCGGGTTTGGGAATCAAACCCGGGATCTCGTCAGCTGAAAAGTGTAACTCCACCACCCTAATATCAAACCGAGCAATTTTTTGCAGTTTACACACACCACACACACACACAAACACACAGCACACACATCACACAACACATCCGTACACAACGATGCCTTTGTTTTAACACAAAAATGGATAACATCAACTGGAAACTGGACACAGAACTGCGATTCAGCCGCGACTCTTGCTTGATGAACCCAAGGTCAGGCGTGCATGCCCCTTGAATAACTCAATACAATGGACATAGAATTAACATATATTCAACAGTTTATTCAATGACAGCGGATATTCTTATTTTCTTGCACGTGTGTTTGAAACAGGATGTCGATGACGAATAACCTGTTCACGGATAGTAACTACTGATTGAAAAGGCCCGGGAAGCTTGTCTGTGGTCCCTCCCGCGGTCCGCTTGTGGAATCCGACGACGCGTGGTAACCTAGAAAACCGCTAAGCCTACGCCCTTAGCTCATTGGGTGTTTTTTTGATGAGATCGAGTAATCCGATTACGTAAGTGTCCATTATAAACGTTTGGGATTGTGCTTAAGCTTGAACTGTGTCGCGTGTTAAAAGGCGACGCGAAATAGACATTTGTGTGGAATACATGAGGTGTGTTTGAGTCGTTGGATTGAGAGAAAGGAACTGAGGTTAGATAGATCGTGGTGTCGAGGTGAGTTAAACGTTGCTATGGTTGAGTTGTGATTTTTAACGGTCTGGGTGGTTGAGGGCGTGTTTGAAGGTGGATTTAAGGAGGAAGCAGGTTTCTGTCGAATGGTGTTTAGGTTCTGGCAGAGATTACTCAGGTGAAGTCCGCAGAATGAGTGGATAAGCTCTACGGTAGCTGTCGAATGGTGACCTAATCGGTAGGGAAGGTACGGGAGAGTTCTGAGAAGAGAGGATGATAAGAACACAAACCGGATGGGACCACCATCAGGAGGTGTTTCTCTCCAAGCGATCGGTCGCAGTTGTATACAGAATAATATATAGCGTGCAGTTACAGGTGCTTGCAGTCGAGTTGTGCGATACTTAGTCACTGACCTTTTTTTGTCAAACTGGTATACGTGGGCTCCCATCCCTTCGGTGATGTGAACTCTTGTTTCCGTCGTCACCATATTTTGCATGAAGAGCTCGGGAAGGTGGTTCCGCTCCCTTGACTTGGTTTTTCCATGTGTGTGTTGTAAGGGAACCCGTTCTTCCTGCAAGAAACCAAGTGGTATAGGCATTTTTTACCCCTTATTTTCCTACCTGTTTGCCTTTTATATCCTTCCCGGGCCCCCCGCTTCCCCTATTCTTTTACCTTCTTTACCTTCCCGGCCCCAAACATGGGGTGCAGAGAAACAAATAACATAAGAATGAAGCTGCTCAGCGGGGGTGTCTTCAGGGTGTAGGATAATAATCACTTGAAAAGATGGAGTCTGCAGCTCCAGTTGAGGGGCCTGTCACTTTGGTTAGATTGGGTTCTCGATCTTGGGCGCCATGAGCCCTGCAATTGAGATGTAGTCTCGGTCTTGGCACCGAAATGAGCGCCTGCATATGAGATGTGTGATCTCAGTCTTGGCGAGCAATGTAGCCTTGGCATTGAGATGGAATCGTCGGTCTGTGACTAACATGAGCCTGTATTTAATATGGATCGTCAGATCTTGTGCGCCAGGGGTGAGCCCTGTATTGAATTATGGATTTCTTCGGTCGCTCCTTTTGGCACCCAGTGTGAAGTGGCCCTGATTGGAGATGGATCTCGGTTGTCTTGATCAGAGCATGAGGCGTTGTCATTGGGTTTTTGGATCTCGGTCTTGTGCACAACTGTCAGGGCCGTGTAATTTTGTTCTAATATGGTCTCGTCTGCGGCGCCATGTAGCCCGTGATTAACTGATGGAGTTCTCGGTCTTGGCGACACTATGAAGCGCCTTGTATATTGAAGATTAGGATGCGGTCGGGTTTTGACAACATGAGTCCTCTGCATTGAGTTGGATCTCGGTCTTGCACTATTCGAGCCACTGTATTATATGGGGAGGCTCGGTCCTTGGCGCCATTTGAGTTCCCCCGTATTAATTTATGGATCTTTCTCGTCTTGGCGCCAAATGAGCCCTGTGTATTGTGGAGTGGATCTCGTCTTGGCACGTCATGAGCCTTCTTGTATTAGAGTATTGGATCTCGGTCTCTTGGTACCATATGTAGCCTTCTGTCTTGTAGATGTGAATCTCTAGTTTTCGTTTGGCGATTACCGATTGAACCCGTAGTGTAGATATGATGCTCAGGTCTTTTGGCGCAATGAGCCCTTGTCTTTTGAGAATGGATTTTCTAGTTCTGTGGCACCTGGATGAGGCTCTGTAATGTGAGACTATGGGATCGTCGGGGGGTCTGGGGCGCCAAATGAGCCTTGTATTAATATGGATAGGTTTCGGTTCTTAGCGCATCATTTGTGAGCCCTGTCTGTGAGATGGGATCGTCGGTCTTTGGTCAGTCCGATGAGCCTGTATTTGAGATGGGCAATCCTCGGGTCCTTTGACACCGGATGACCGCTTGCCATTGAGATGGATCATAATTCTTAGTCCCCGCACCATGAGACCTATATTGGAAAATGATTTGAGTCTCTATTGTCTTTCTACACCATGTTAGTAACTGGGTGCAATTGGAGAGTGTATTGCTACTGTCTGGCGCCATGAGCCTGTATTAATATGGATCTCGGTCTTGGGCACCATGAGCCCGTGTGTTGGATTTGATGGATCATCGGTATTGGGCCAAATGGAGCCCTGGCAGTTGAGATGGATCTGTTGAATTTTCTTAGTTCGGCCGCAGGGGCGGTCATGAGAGCCTATAGGGTTGAGAATGGATTCTCGAGAGAGGTCACTGCACCATGAGTACTTGGCCATTGAGAATGGATTTCAAGGTGGGTGGCGACGCCTGAGTCCTGCATGGTAGATGTGATCTCGTCTCGGCACCCTAATGAATCTGGGCTGGGTTGGAGTGGGATCTTTCGGTCTTCGGCGATCCGGATTGGAAGCCCTGTATTGAGATGTGATCTCCAGTGGTCCGCCGTGGAAAGGGAGCATTTGCATTGTAGTGATGGATTTTTCTGAGTCGTTCGGCACCAGGGTGAGGGTGTGTCCCCCTGGATTTGAGATGGAGTGACTAAGTCTCGAGCATCCATATGGCTGTCTTGCTTTGATTGACATGGGATTTGGCCGTCTCGGCACGAATGTAGCGCGGCGTGCAATGGAGAATGATCTCAATTTGCGTCGCGACAGTGGTCCTGTAAGTCGAGATGGATCTCGGGTGATTGGAACAGAGTGAGGGTTGCCTGCTTTCGAGATGGATTATCTAGGTTCTTGGCAACATGAGCCTGGCATTGAGATATTGGAGTTTCGGTCTTGGCACCATGAGGCCCTGTTCTTGAGATAGATTCTCGGTCTCGGCCGATGAGCCCTGTCGCTTGAGATGGAGTCTCGGGGTCTTGGCGGCACCATAGCCCCTGTATATGAGATTGGATCTCGTTCTTGGCAGACCGATGAGCCTGCTGTATTGGGAGGATGGGATCTCCGGTCTTCTTCGTGGCACGATGAGCCTCTGTGGCATTTTGAGATGGATTCTTCGGGGTGCGCGGCGGACGTTAGCATTTGAGTTCCCGGCTGCATTGAAATTGATTCTTCAGGTCTTGGCACCATGAGCCTGCAATTGAGAATGGATCTCGGGTCTTGGCAACATGAGCCCTGCATATAGATGGATCTCGTTTTCTTGCACCGAGAGCCCCGTCTTGAGATGGGTCTGTTCTTGGCACTGAGCGCCTGTGTTAAGAGTGGATTCCTTCGGTCTTGGCAGGCCTGATGTAGTCCTGTCTTTGAGATGGATCTCGGTGCTTGGCAGCGCATTGAACCGCTCGTTTATAGGTTTGAGGAGTGGATTATCTGTTGTCTTGGGACTGATAGAGCCCTGGTGGTTGAAGAAGTGGAGGTCTGCAGTATTTCGGAACCATTGAGCCCTGTATTGAGTATGGATCTCGAGCGGCAAGCAGCCATGAGCCGTTAGTGAGAGTGGATCTCAGTCTCGGCACCATGTATGCCCTGGCATTGAGATGGTGTCTCTGGTCGTGGAGCAGCCTATGAGGGTCCCTTTTTATGAGAGTAGTACGCGGCCCGGTAGGGGCGGGGGGCTCGGGTTAGGTGCGTGCCACGTAGGGGTGTTGGAGTGGTCGAGTGTGGGGATGTGCCAGGGGCTCCTGGCATCGCCCCTCTCTCTTTCGCTTGCCCGGGGCCTGGCGTTCTCCGGCCCTGGCTCCCTTGGTGGGCTATTCCCCCCTCGGGTCCTCTTGACACCCTCTCCTCGCGGGCGCCTGTAGTCTCCGACCTTTTTGGGGAGCGTTTCTCGCCGACCCCTTCTTCTCTGCCTCCCTCTCTCTTTTCTTGGAGAGTGGTTGTGACCGTCCCCTCATCTTCACATTTGTGGGCGTTGGTGGAGTTGGGGGGGGGGTGGGGTTTGGGGGGTTGGGTGGGGGGGTTCTGGCGGTTGTGGTGCTTGGTTCCGGCACCCCCCCCCGGGCCGTGCTTGCCCCGAGGCGCGCGCTTGTGGCCCCTCCGGCTCCATCGACGCCCGCCGGGGCCCGGCGATGGGAGTTGGTGTTCTGGCGTGCGCGTCCTTGTGTTGTGAACGGCGGCACGGGCCCCCTGTCCCACGGATCGCTGGGGCGGTCGGCTATTTCCCCCAGTGTGGCGCGCTGCCGTTGCTTCTGGTGTCCGCCATTCGCGGTCTCTCCGCCTCTCGGCTCGCAGTTGGCCGGTTCCGGTGCCTTGGGCGTCGCGTGGGCGTGGGCGGTTATTCTGGGCGGTTTAGTCCCCGTCGTCCCCGGCGCGTTGGCGGTCGCGGTTCGCTGGTTCCGCGCTGTCATGGGCCTCGTCGTGGCCGCCCTGGCGCGCGTGCAGCAGTGCCAGGGGCACTGGATCTTGCACTCTGTTCGACTTCCCTGGTCCGGTGGGAGCTGAGTGTCGTCGATGAGTTTCTGTGCGCCCTGGCCCCGTTCCGTGGGGGGCCTTGTCGTTTTGTTTTGGACGGGGCGGCTCGCCGCTCCGGCGCGTGTGTTGTGTCGCCGGGGTTTTGTGGCTCTTGTAGGCAGTCCGTCCTGTCTCGGGGTTGGTCGCCGTTAGGTCGTTGACGTACTTCTCGCTATTCGTCCGTTTGGACGGTAGTTCCGGGGGCGCGTGTTCGCGTCTGTCGTCCTGTCGTTGCTTAGTCGATCGGCGTTGTTCCCCTCGGAGGATTTGGTTGGGGTGCGCCCCCCTTCTCCTCCTCTCTTGCCCCCTCATCTCCCCTCCCCTTCATCTTGCCCCCCCTCTTGCCGCCCTCTTTTCACCCCTCCTCTCTCCCCCTCCTCTCTCACCCTCATCTCTGTAAATGTATTCACAAAAAACAAATAAATAAATAAACATTAATTGTGACGTCTACGGGTGGACGTCATAGAGCATCCGTGTCCTTTGTCATTGGTCACATGATAAATGGCCGTAAACTTGGGAACGCGCTTATTCCGAAATTAATATCAAACCTTGAAAAGGCACATCCGGGTCCCCAGCAATATTTCTGCAAGTTTCAATCAGACGGACCGTCAATCGTGCAAAAAAAAAAAAAATGAAACATTAATTGCTGACGCATTCGTGACGTCATGACGTGTCTTGGTCAGTTTTTCGAAACAGGATAAGTGGCGTACACTTGGGAACGCGCTCGTCGATCGATATCAAACACTCGAAAGGCACAATCCGCTGGTCCCGCAAATATCCTGGCAAAGTTTCAATCGGAGATCGGACGGCGGCGGTTCGTTCGAGAAAGCGGCGGTCGCAGATAGACAGACAGACAGACACACAGAGATTGCTGGAATAATAGAAAGATGTTTCGTCCCATAAACCTGACAGAAAATACGTGAGAGAAATAAAGGCTCAAGCCTTATTAAACTTGAATTAAATAAAACAAGCGATATTTAACACAGCATGTACGTGTAAAACAAAGAGAAAACATGTTGTTAATTGCGTGGCCTCTCAGACCAAACATGCATTAAAATGTGACGAAATCAACAAGGAACATCGTTCAACAAGACAACCACGCGATGAACGTTTTTGGAGCCGGAGAACCTGCAAACCGTGAGGTTCAGAAAATGGGCTTGAAATTGGGGAGTCGGCACTTTCTTCTTCTTCTTCTCTTTTGTTATTGGTGGCCTCTTAACTCTTTCTTGTCCAGTGTTCGAACTTATTCATACAACTAACTTGTCTTTGCTCTTGTTTCTTCATCATCAAATCAAATCATTTCATGCGATGTAATTTGAACGAGTATCAGAATTCATCGAAATTTGATCACATGTATTGGGGTGGGGGGTCTGCGTTGGATTGATATACTGAGTTTTAATTTGGTAAACACAGGTTAATACGTAGTTTGTTAATGGTTGTGATTTCACACTTTTTTTTTGACTTCGTGGGACCCGATAAATCTTTTTTGGTGAGAAAAAGAAGGTAAAATAAAAAAGGAAAGGTTGGCTCTTCCTGTCTTGCGTTGGTTCCTTCATCTCCCGTGCACGCGGGTACGGTGGGGTATAAATTTAAGTGAATTCTTGTAAGCGTTGAGACTTGGCAACATACATCTCTAGCGTGCACTTCTATTAAGTACCTCCCGAGGCCGTACGAGGGTTTTTTTGGCGCTGGACGATTCAGTTGACGAATGGGGGGATGATGTAGCCTCGACGGGGAGTGGGTTTGATTGGGTTTTCGGCTTGGGGTTGGATTGGTAGGGGGGGGGGTCCGGTCCTTTCACGAACACGGTCGGCGAAACTTCGCGATTTATTTTGAGCAGGGGTGGTCCTGTTTGGTGGGGGGTCTTTAAGGTCATGCAGACGGATGTGCCTGGCACGCAGGTGGGAGGCCGGCTGTCGACTACATTGTCCGATTGAACGGATGGGCTGAGCAGCGGAGGGTGAATAATCATTCCTTTTAGGGTATAGGCGGATTTCATAGCTGGGTCCGGGATTCGAAACCCGGCCTTCCTCGTAGGCAATCCGCGGAGCGACGGAGGTTACATCAATTTGTGTGTTTGCGTTTATCAATATATTGGGTTTATTTAAGTTAAAGAAGAATTTGTATCAAAGGGCCGCCGGGATCCGACGCTTGCGTACTGCGGCTTTTGGCGGTGCGACGTGATGTGGTGGCGACGAGTCTGCTTTTGTGTCGAGAAAATCGTGACTCAATCAAGGCCCTTGATCACGGTGATTGGTGGCGAATTCTGCCGCAGAGAAAAGCGTGACTCATCAAAGGCTTTCTTGATGCGCGTGACTGGCGAAGAGGTTTCCTGCATTTTGAGGAGTGCGTGGGTTTCTTGATATTGGTGTGGTTCTACGACGCGAGGGATGTAGCGAGGCCGGACTCGGTACTGTTGTATGGCGTCACTGGTCCGCACACCAGTACATGCTTGTGGTTCTGTAAGTTTAGTATTTATTGGGTAATGGAGATTTGTTTTTTTGCGTGGTTCAGAGTTCCTGCGGGTGAAAGGGGAAGATCGAAGTCGTGTGTCGTCCGGGTGATTCGTTCCCCTATCGATATAAGGTTTGAACCAACAAAACTCATGGGGGTCTGTGGGGCTTGTTGGATCCGGTTTGCTATTAATAATAATATAATATTTAATTAAATAATACATCTAAATTAGGGGATGGGGCCGCGGACTTAGAGTAATGCGAAGTGGGAACATGGGGGAGCCGTTGGCATGAAAGGTTGGCGGGAAGAAAAGAAAAAACGAACAAAAAAAAACCAGGGTGAAGTCTGGAACACTGACGACTAACACAATTACGGTTGACGTGGGTTTTCGAGCTTAATGAGTAAGTGGGTTGTTACAAGTTAAAGGGGGTATGTCCGAATTTCGTGTTGTCAATCGATCGCGTAGCGTGCCTACAACTTATGCCAGCGTATGCGGGATGTGTGTCATTAGCGTCGAGTTAACATGATCGTTCGTGGTTAAATCTCGGGGACGTACTCGCGTGACATAGTGACGTATGATTTCTCAGCCTTGTTACTAGCGTATACAGTAGTGCCCAGCGTGCTCTTCTTAACGTAAACAAAACTTACCCAATAACGTATTTCGACGTGGTGCCGCTTTTGGTCGGCAAATTTGTTCATTACGTCGTATACGCTGGGTGCTTAAATTCACGTAAGGCTTGTTGGGAGCAGCAAGCTTCAAATGGTTTGTTCTTCGTGGATGTCTATGTGCGGTTATTAATGATTTTGATTACTCGCGAGTCAGCGAAGGTCCTTGAGATGAAATTAGTCCCTTAGGCGACTGATTCGTGATCTGTCGGCGATTATCGGTCTGCCGCGCCCGTTTATAGAGAGTGGTCTATTTAAGTTAGGACGTATATTGGGCGATGTAGGTTTGTGAAGTCCGAGAACAACACGCTCTAGCATTTTGTGCGTTGTGGAAGTTATCTTTATGAGTTGTGATTAAAAACGTTCTGTGTACGTTACTGGGAATTTAATGTTATGCATAACGGGTTCGGCAACACTGGTATTTGATAACGCCGCCAAAACTTAAAATTAAAAACAATCAATAGTTGCGACGCGTTTAGGATCGGGTTATCTTTGGTCGCTGGTTTTGTATTTTCATACTATTTTTTTGAGAACCTTTGCATTTATGGGGCGCGGTGGGCAAAACTTGTTCAAAGGTGTGACCAGTGCCCTTCACTGAAGGTGGACAGAGGTTATGTTTTCCCGGTCTGTCCGATTTGTCTCTATGAGTCATGAGGTAGGTTTCTTCAAAAGGTTGTTGGATTTGAGTTATGACAAATATCGGGTGTTGATGAGTTCTGGCAGGTGACAATTGAACAGAGCGAATTCGATTTTGGTTCAGTGTCTGGTATCGGGCCGTTCCGACCCATCAGTGGGATCAAAATGTTAAAGTCTTGTTCAGACTTAGGCGGAGGTACGGCTCTTTTTTTTTCTCATCCGAGTTCTGTTCTTGTTGCATGTTAGGAACGATACAAGAAAAATTATTATTTTCAAACCCCAACCCTAACCCCCTTATTCCTTTCCATCCTGATGGACCGAACGCCCGCTTGCTACGGAGCGCGATATTTCAATTTTAGTGTCGTGATCGTCGTTCTCGGTGATCTACTACAATCGACATCGACTAAAATCTGCAGTGATCTCCTACAATCTACTAGAAACACCCGCATGGGAGTGTGTTTTTTTATTAGCCGGCCGGACAAGGTTGTTTCCAAGCATTCTCCGTGAATCTTGATTTAATTATAATTTATGGTCGGAACAAGCGATCTCTGTTTTTCAAAGTTATTCTGTCCAGCGGTTTATTCTCTTGAGGTTTTCACACAAAGAGTCTTCTGTCTATGTTATAATTTCACAATTAAATTTCTTTTAATTATTTTCTCGTGAATAGTTCTCAAATTGAATTCAATAGTTTGACTTCCGGTTCTTGGTTTGGAGCGA
>JAXMNL010001230.1:250-22048 GCA_035128595.1 Eptatretus atami
CTCCCATATAAAACTTAAAAGTTTTCATTTCACTTAATTTGTTTTTAATTATAGTTTCAAGACTTTGTTTAACCATATGAACAGCTTCAATGATTGAAGATGGTCCAGGGTCTTCAAAGCGAAACAATCTTATTTTTATATGTCCTTTTAAATGCCCCATCAGTGTTTTCAATGGAGAATTTAGTCAATTTCAGTGGCAACCTCTTCTTCATGATTTTCTTGTGTTTAGGAGCAATGGATTGCAAGGTGTTCATAAACTAATTTTTTAAATGAGTTAATTAACAAATAGCACATCATTAATCGACTATCTGACACTAATATGGTTTATGATTTATCACTATAGAGCAAGTTGGTCAATTCGCTGGAGATACTAGTCGAACTTAGAAAAAAAAAGAGCATTGATGAATTCGGTGGTATGGTGGTTTGGTCTTGTGGTCAGTTTTGACACGCGTGTTTTACTTTTACAAATACTAATTTAAATATTACATATCAACACAGCAACAACTGTGAACCTTATACACATCGCAAATTAAAACGGAATATAGTATTCACTATCTAACATATACATTAGGTCCCCATCTTGTAGCAATGGTTTAACCTGAAACCGCAAGAGGTATGTGGTCGTAGCCTATGCATTTCAAAGGAGAGATACCAGAAGTTGAAATAACAGACGTCATGTTTGGCATTAAACAAAGGACGCAACTTATTAAATAGTAGAATAAAATAACCATAAAATTTTTGGTGAGAACCACAAGTGTGGACAGAAAATTAGAAATGTTATAATTTGGACAGGAAAAATTTTTTTATAGGACGGACTCAATCTTGATAATTAAGCATTAAGGCAGATTAAAGAATTACTTTGGGCAATTCCCGCGTGTGAAGTAGAAAAAATGTGGAGCCAACAAATATGATTTGCTAGGAAAGAAAATGGACACTGAAATAGTAAAGGATTGAGAAAGAAGATGCTTATTTTAAAATTCAGCTGTAAATTGTTAATACGATGTTGCTACACTTTCTAATCAGAAATTAGGGGGGCAAGATCAGACAGATTATTTTCCAGTCTCACCTAAAATCCTCTTTGGGCAATTCTTTAGGCGCTTGAGAAGACCAGAAAGGGTTTTTTAAAGTTAAACAACAATTAGCTTGTATATTGGGAGGAGGGGGAAAATCACCAAGTTCATTCTCTCTCTTCGAGTTTGAAGACTTTATTGGGGCTTGAGAGGTTGAAGGGTGGGGGAGGTAGGGGGAGGCAGAGAGTTCTTCCCCATTTCAATGTTGTATGGGAATGCCAAGGGGGAGGAGGAAATATAAAATTCACAGTCTCTGCTTAATCGCGAATTCCCTGGGCACTACTCGACACCGTGTGTTTTTTATCGGGGCCTATGTTTTTTTTTTCTGTTTGGGGCGGCTTTTGGAATCAGAGGAAGTTTTTTTTTTTTTCTTTTTTTTTTTTTTTTCCCACCTCTCCGTTCCGCTACATTTTAGGAGAGATATGTTTGTTTTTTTTTTTTTCCTTTTTTTTTTTTTATTTTGTTTTTTTTTTTTTTTTTTTTTTTTTTTTTTTTTTTTTTTTTTTTTTTTTTTTTTTGTTTTTTTTTTTTTCGTTTTTTTTTTTTTTTTTTTTCCATTATATTTTTATTTTTAAATATTTTGTGTTTTTGTATTCCCTCGTCTTTTTTTTTTCATTATTTTTAATTTTTTTTTTATTATTTTAAAATAGTTGTTGCAAGTTTTTTTTTTCTATGTTTTTTAATTTAATTTTTTTTTTTTTTTTTTTATTTTTTTTTTTTTGTTTTTTTTTTTTAGTATATTTTTTTTGCATGCAATGCAGTTAAATAGATGGGTTAAATTGTTTTTTTTGCTTATGTTTTGTAACTTATTTTTTTTTTTTTTGTTAATTTTATTTGATTTTTTCTTTTTATTTTACATTTTTATTTTTATTTTTTTTTTTTTTTTCAATTGTTTCTATTTTACTTATGCTATTTTCCTAAATAATCTAGTATGATTTATTTCTTTATTTTTTTTTTTTTTTTTTTTTTTCTTTTTTTTTTTTTCAACTTCTTTTTCTTTTTTTTCTTACTATTATAGGGTGAAGTATTTGAAATCTATTTAAAACTATATTGTTGTCACCCCAATAAATTAATTTTTTTGGATGTATTGTTGAATAAGCCTGGATACAATCACTAAGGCAATTAAATAATCTTAATCTATTCGGTAGATGATTGTGGTACAGTTTACAAAAATTTCCAAAAATGAACAATTTCAGCAAGCAAAATTAAATTTTCAAACTCTAACTTTCCTTTAGAATTGGGTGCGATACAAATATACCTTTTAACCTTAATGGTTAAATTATTTATTGTTTGTGTAAATGGTTGAAGGCTATTTGCTAATTGTCAGTACTGCAAAAATAGTTTAGGGTTCGAGGTATAAGCGTGGTGCTGCACCATTTTTTCCAATGTGCCTATTTTGGATTGTTAGTAGAGTAAACGGTAAATTTCAAATATGAAATGCTTGGCTTTATTAATGAAAATAGGTCATCCAGGTTGTTATTTCCGTTTTAGCATAAATTACCACTACCATTGTATGTTATGATTGAATTGTTTTATGCAAGATTATTCATTTTGGATATCCTCCGTTTTTTTATTTCTGACTCCAACTTCACTATTATGAGAGTCACCGTTCAACATTTTTTTTGTACGTTTTGTCACGTTTGAAGATCATTTAGGAGATGGAAATATTCGGCCAATATTCGGATGTGAAATCATTTATCGTCTTCCAAATTTTCCAGATCTTGCTCTTGCTATTTTAATCATAATTATAGGTATATGTTAATGTTAATTAAATTACATATATTACTACTTATTCTCTGAATTGTCACACACCTGTGATCACCACCTTCGTCCACTCTTGTTGCATATTTAATAATTTATGTAACACGGTGTTACCGTTTTTTCACTTACCTTTTTTCCCGATCACCAATCGATGTACGTCACACAGCGTAATCACACCAATAACCTCGACAAATGCTGGAACTCCAAATCCATGGGAAATTAAAACCATAGAGCATATGTAAAATAAATGAATTCACTTGATACATAGTTGCATAGATAGCTCTTAAGCAATACGACCACTCCTTTGTTGGCTATCAGTTCAGGGTGCAGTTACGTCCACGTTTTGTGTACATCATGTTTTATAATGGCAATAATTTCTGTCCAGACGGTCCACAATATTTAAGATTAAACGACTGAATGATATAAGTGCGGCAACCGATTATATTAATTATTAATGATCATTTCAACTATTTCTTTTATCAGTTGCAGATATAGTACCACTAGAAGCATGGGAAAAATCAAACAAACCATGATAGCCGCAAAAAAGGAAGAGGCATTGCCGAAAAAAGCAAGACGGAGGAGAACACCGCTGAACAAATGCACACTTACGTTCGGGCTTAATTAAGGACTCAGTGAAAACGTATAAACGAATTAGCAGCGCATATAGAAAGAAACTTTCCCTGAAAAAGAGGGCAAGAAAATTTCCAATGTCGCAGCTGAAAGAAAACCGTTATCCCGTGAGGCGCGAGCAGACGTCAATAAAGTCCCGAAGATACACCAACAATACAACTCCTCGAAGAGCGCATACACCCCCGAACATAGTCCACCCTGATTGCACAGATACCATCGAAATTGAAGGGCCACAAAACACATGGCACAAGCCGAATAAAAGGATCCGCTAGGTCCGCAACATATTGTTCCACAAACAAGAGATGACAAAGCCTAAGACGAAGAGGAGAACGTGTAGCTCATACAAGCAGGTAAAACACGCAAGTAGCAAGGAAGGCTGGAAAAAAAGCCAAACTCCAAAGACAAGAATGGCGAAGGAAGTGGCAATGCTCCAAGTATCAACTAACACGGCTGCGGCAACAAAAGTTAAACAAAAGGCTTTGAAGAGAGAAAAGTCGCAAAAAAGATGGAGATATCCCTGCGGGAAAAATCGACAAAAAACAAAAACCAGCAACACTGAGCACGATTATTGCCATGCACAATTTTAGGAAAGATCACGGGAAATAAACGGGCCGCATACCCCGTACCAACTACTCATGACGTCCATTGAACAGCAGCAAGTGGAGTGCTGTATCAAGTGAGGACTTAGTCCAACAGAAGAAAATGCCAAGGACAGTGATGTAACTTGAAACTCTCTCATCCATCCATCAAAGCAGCCCCGAGAGACGCAAAGTTAACGCCCCCCCACCAAGGGGGTTTTTTTTCAAATTGGGAAATGGTTTTCTCACAAATCGCACCAAAGAATCTCTGGACCCCTGACCCACCCGGCATCATAGCCGAAGCTCAAGCGATCATCTGCTGATAGTATTTGTCCAAATAATTAGAGAAATCTGGCATCCCCATTTTAATAAGGGGAAGACTAACAAGCAGACGCTCGTGTCGCCCGGGAGTGTCTTTTTAAACAGCATTCACAGGCAAGAGGAAACAAATGTGTCCCTGCCGTTCCCCGCATCACCGGGTTTTTGAGCAGAAGGGCTGTTACCTCAGCTGTTGACTACAGAAAAACAAGCAGAGGATATCCTGTAC
Organism: Eptatretus atami; assembly: GCA_035128595.1. Classification (NCBI taxonomy): domain Eukaryota; kingdom Metazoa; phylum Chordata; class Myxini; order Myxiniformes; family Myxinidae; genus Eptatretus; species Eptatretus atami. Next base: position 4,837 of record JAXMNL010001230.1, read on the forward strand.
ATCCGCATGACAAACGCAAAACAACGGTCAACATGCGCATCAGTCACCGAATGTAACTAGGATGATCCGGCGCTTCTTTCTTCCGATGCCCTGATATCAGGTCGAGACTATGCCTTTGAAGCGTGATGTAGTAATCGCCATCAGCTTTGAAAAAGGGAGTGTACGGATCTGTACCCAAGCAGATTTTAGAGAAGAACGCAATACCGATAACTTTATAAATCTTCAAGTCGGAGAAATCCAACGTGAAGATTTCGGCCAGAGGGCTTCGAGATGAGAAAATACCTGCAAACAAGTGAAGACAAGCTAAACAACTGATTGAGCTGTGATATGTTTGGCTGCATTTAGGGCCCACTTTCGGTAATGCATTACCTGCTGCAAACGTCAACATATCATACCAGCTTGCAGATGACAGATTCAAAACGACAGCCGAAGCTCTGACGAATTTCACACTCTGCTCGTCAATGACGAAAGAATCTGGAATGCACAACTCGACTGCCTGGAGTGAATAATGTCTACATTGTGGCGTAACAAGCTCAAAAGACATCATTCCAAGATACAACAGACCAAGGACAAGGTTGTGAAGTGGAAAGACACTAAGACTATACGCAACAAGCACCTGAAGGATGAACAAGAAGCGTCTGGGCCTCATTGACAAGAATGTGCCAAAGAAGTCACCGACCTGTTAGATGACCGCTCTTTCTCGAAGCTCAAGTTCCTTTGCCCTACACAGGTTTATGGGCTTTCTAGACGTATCTACAGATATCAACAGATACTGGACCCAAAACTTCCAGAAGACCAATGTGGTGGCCATCATGGATTCGCGGAAAAACTTACATGTTGTAAGCTATTTATTCCGCCGAAAGTGCAAGAGTTTTGCATTGGGTGAAACGTTCCAAGCCACTCTTCTGATTATTCGTTGTGCTCGCCGAAGCATTCCAGGAGTAAAGACGGCATGGCAACACGACCGAAAGAACGGTCTTGTGGAAAAACCACTTCATCATCTATCAGAAGACAGGAACAACGACGTATGGGCTGTGAAAACTGCGGAAAGGCAACTTTGTAAATCAACTACTACCAAAAACGAACTGCAATGGCAACAAACACAAAAAGAATATGGTATATATCTGATGGCTGCTGCCCCTCAAATTCAAATGCTCCTGGCCTTCAACAACGTGAGTCTTTCCAACAAACAAGACCATGGAATTGATAGCAGAACATATGTTTTGGGAGACAGCCATGGCAAGGAAAGGCTGATTGGGGTCAGTGTTGTCGTAAAACATCATTGCCTTCAATTGGCGGTTGTCAATAAAGAAGCAAAATCGATGCGAAATGCCCATCAGAGAAGTTCATAATCGGACTATTGCAAGGACCATCTCATGTAAATGTTGGTCCACAGCTCGAGCTATGCTTGTAATGAACAAGCACAGGAGAGTGCTTCTTTTTTTTGTTCCTCTGAGACGGAGAGGGTTCAGTCAGCAGACCAAAATGTTTCCCAAACCTAAAATCTGTCCCAGGTACTTCGTTGCATCTCCATTCCAGTTTTCATCACAGTCCTACTGGAAGTAAACAAAGGAGAGATATTTGTCCGAAACTATCCATGTATGTGTGACTCCCTGCATACTACTGAGGAAGGTACCCTGTCAAAGTCAACGGCAACGATATCGTTGCCTACCTACTAGGGGAAAAAAGTGTCCTGAAAACAGTCCAAGATGGAGATGGAAGTGGAGAATTGAGCATGACGAAAATGGTCACGGAATATGGAAGGATGAGGTTGAAGATTTCGGAAGAAGATGTTGCCGCTGACCGCTGCTTTCTCAGGCTGGTGCAGAGGCTTAATCAAAACCAGGGACATAAGTATGTGATAGGAGACTTTAAATATCATGATGTCTCCTCAAGAAAGCAACTTCCTATGACTACTATTCTCTCTGTCTTTCGCCAAGACAAGCACGGTGTCTACAACACAAAGTACAGTGTAGAAGAAAGGATGACTATTGGCATGTTTACAGAAGGGCTGGTTTGCCAGTTAATACAACACAAAGGTCACCTAATGTTTCGATTGACTGTTTCTCCCGACAGGAGAGAAACCTATTATATTTTCGACACTTACCAAGACAGCCCATGCAGATGCAAGTGCAAATCAAGATTTGCCATAACAGTTGCCCCAGAACTGAAAGAAGAGAAAAAGAAGCACTTTCAAAGGCGAAAATCAAAGATAACTGGTATATGGGATCATCCTTTCTACTGAAAAGCGGGTCAGGTAAACGGTATAAGACTGTCCGAGAATTTTTAATCAAGGCATTATTATTGCCACATCAGTGACAAACGAGGGCCCTTATGGTGAAGTTTTTACCCGGCTCCGTTATTTTTCCGCTAAAGTAGTAAACTGTATCAATCCTTAGTATTGATTTACTCTTTTTGTCTAATAGCTATTTGTCATATTGCGAACTAGAACTTAGACTCCCGAAATTATGCTATCAAACAATAATACTGAAACAGTGGTCGCATGCTAATTGTATGGATAACTAAACTTCGAAGAGTGTCATCTGTTCTCAGTCGGATTACCTGAAGAAACCTGTCCAGAGTGAGACTTGGCTTATTTCGGAAACATGCCGAGCATTCTAGATCCCAATTTTTATCATCTATTGGCACTGATACTGGAGAACTTGAATCATTTACTGTTATCATAAAAATCTCCCTAAATCTATCTAATAACCCCATGTATCCACATATAATCATATGCGTCCTCCGGACCCTCGAACACCACCGCATTGAAAGACACCCACTCACATCCAAGGTAAAGACTGATTTGTGTTTTTTTTCCTACTGATTTTTTTTTCCTTATATTTATATTTTTTTCGTCTCTAGCGCTAATGCTTTCCTCTAACGAAAACATTTGTGCCTCCGATCCCATATAAACAAAATCGAACAGGCGATAGCACTCGCGCCCGGCTCTTTATAAAAATTTTATTTTTATTGGACCTAACTAATGTGGAAACTTCTGTATGACCTGGAAGATAAAATTTCTGTCGACGAAAACAACAACAACAATAACGTTATCTGAACTGGCTATCTGGAACACAGCCCGTTGTTTAAGGAATATTACCATCGTGATAATCACTTAATCTCGCCAAGAATTCATTTTCGTCATAGTCGGACGCTTGGAAATAATTTATTAATTTATTTAAGCATTTTTTTCATAATAATGTTTTTTGTCCTATAGAGGAAAAAAACTATTTTACATGCTTGTTAGCAGCTCCTCCTGCGCAAGTCCTTTGGATTAATAATATTTTATATAAAACAATATCCAGTGTCTAGGGGATAACATCCAAGAAGAACACAAACGGTAATATTTGAGACATCTTTATTAGTAAACACGAGTTGCTGTCCCACGAAGACCAGTAAGGTTATTTCAAGTGAAACAAGCGACACGCTCGATTAAAGTAAGAGCCTCAAGCCTTTTATGAACCCCGAGATGGGGTTCATCATCACATGCGACAAATACACAAAAAAAAAAAAAAAAAAATAAATAAAAAAAAAAAGAAAAAAATGCATTGCTGGCCGAAATTGGAAACGAAACATTCGTCGTTTCATTTCTTTAACTGTTTCCGGGTGTCTTACACACCGCGTGCCTTTGGCTGTTTCCCCCATGGCTACACATTCAGTAAATTCCGAAAGTGTTCTACAAATTCAAGTGAACGCCAATTACTGATAAACCTAAGGTCACCTACTAAAGGCAGGGTCTCCAAATCATGTACCGAAAAGGTCTGTCGAGAGAGCCAGATACTCGATTCAGTTTATGAAACATGCGAATAACGGAAATAAATTATGAAAGACGGTCTAGAAGTGGACGAATAGATCGCACCTATAGTCTAGTTTCATATCTAATATAAGTAAGCCTCAAATATGTCAACAAAGATCATTAACACTGAACCATTTAGAACTTCCTTTACACGTTCCCCGCATTACTTGCTAGAAAATGTATAGTTTAAACACGTGTAAATGTTTAAGCTCACCACTCGGTAGCAACGGTCATTGCGAAAAACCAACCCATTTCATTAATATCTAAAAAACAACTGCATGACTATATCACAATAGGTGTTATATACAAAATCCCAAGTTTTATATGGAATATTACAATGCCCAACTCTAACTGAGTGCTTGAAACTGTTGAGTTACCATGAAGTTGCCTACGGAGATCGCTAACCATCTCGGGTCTTATTTGATTCACAATGAAAAAGGCAAATAATACAAAAACTCTGGGTTACCGTCCCTTTTTGGTTATTCTAAGATCATCGGCAAATGAAACGCCCCCCCCGTTTCTATATTTGCAAGAAGAAGGAGAAAATAAACGTGCCCTGAAACCGTGTTTCAATTCCACCAGCATACTGGGAAACACAGCCAATATGCTGCTAGAACAGCGAAAGGGCAATTCAAAGTGACAAGTTTTCAAAACACCCACCACCGGAAGAGATAGAACAGCTGAGGCTCAGAAGGCAAATATCACCACTACATACAGTTTGTCCACAGTCGATTACTGATCTGTTAAGCTTGGTGCTCCATGGTCTTGGCTATGTGTGAAGAACTTTGAAGTAAGACATCTTCTAAGGCGCATATCTCTAGAGAGTCATACAGAACCATCTGAACGCATGCCTCAGAAGACCATAGTTCAAGTTCCGATCATCCCATCTATCGCACGATAGGCGTCCTTGGACAGGAAGTCTTTTGTGGACAGAAGAGGAAGAGGAAGTTGCAGAAAAATGAAACCCCTAGCCAATTTTGACCCAAGAACAGGAGCAGGCAATCCTTCTTGCCTGCTAAGAAAAAGTGAGATACTAGGATCATTGGACTAGGGAAGATCTTATTGCAAAGGAAGGCCAAAATACCATAACACTTGGTCCATCTTGACTATGTAAGACTGGAATGTGACGGTGAGTTCCGAGATATCCCCTGGAGGACAATCACGAGTATCGTTATATATTCTCGTGAGAGATCGCAACGTGTGAAAAAGACTTCTAGGCCATAAATCGTTCTTTATGTCGCGATGTTACACTATTTGGCGCGACTAATATGATCACGGTTCAACCTCAAAAACAAAACCCCCAGGTCGGCGTCAGTAAGTGTTACAAATCGGTGAGAGACAAAAGCCACACGAGTTTCCTTGGCGTGCGTCCGAGTGATGAATCCATCGAAAGAGACTACTCCTCGGAACTTGCGATAGTAACACTCGACGCACGAAATGCTCGTATATCCGAGACTATACAATGGTGAGACGACATCCTTGGATTTAATCTAAGCGCTTTCAATGACAAAGGGCCAAAGCGAAGTATTTACAAGAGAATACCATGGCAGACACTGTTGGGTTATTTTGGCGCGCGAGCGAGTCTAATCTCTATTAACGTTACTTAACTCCGTACTGTGTCAGATATTAGTGTACATAATGTGGGTTGCACAATTGTAGAGCTGATGCTGACTGATTCCAATGAAAAGATTGAAGAACAAATCAGGGTAGTATCTAGCCTACGGACACAACTTTATCCGCGTACGATCTCTTATAGCAAAGCCATTAACTGAGGAGGTAGATGTCGAAGCTGTTACATCTTTGTCCGGCTACCTGCGAACGCCAGAGAGAGTAGCTTCAAAAACCATCTGTACATTTAGAGCTCACTTAAAGGCACCTTATGTTATATTCACTACAGAGCGACATCCTCAAAATGGGCGATGGGTAAGTGGGAAGTTATGTTAATTGCTGTATAAATTGATGACACCAGTTGCCGCTAGCAATGTATAATATAGAAAATAAAGACAATACTAACTTGGAAAAGCACCTCATGGACATTCGAACATCATCGTGAACCATGTATTTGAATTCATAATAATTAAAGCTGTGTTCACATCTATTTGCGTCGATAGTCTCGTAAGTACAACAAAACCCGATGGTAGTTACATCCAATTATTGGTAAAATTAGTAAAATATAGGGCGCTAACACGTCAAATAAGAAGCTACATCCGTCATATATAACCTTCATACTTAGGTCAAAGCATGACAGCTGAGCCTGTTATAAATGTGTGAACATCTACATTTGTGGCACAATCATGTGTCCCGAACTGTCAGAGCCAGCATAACACCGGTCAACGCGAATGGTCACTTGGTCTAAGCTCTCAAAAACTTGCTTTAGAGCGTCACTTATGCATAGCATATCCAGCGTGAGAGTTGTATAACAGTTCACAAGTCCCTCACAGACCACGACGTATGTATGGAGAACGGTGCGTCTATGGGATAGATATTATAGCACAAGTGGCTAGAGCGGGATGATTGTCGTAATGGAGCGAGCGAGACGTCAGGATGATTCATATGGCGATATTGCTATTGAAAATAGGACACCAAGTGATGGCAGAGAAGTATTGCCATGAAAGTTGCAACAAATAGACGACAGACAGAAATTGTTAATGGCGGCAAACGAAAGCGCGAACTATGTCAAGTTTAAGTTGCAACTGTGGCATACTTGCGACACATGTGCTGGACAATGTGTAGCTATCCATATACACTCTTCGTATATGAGGTCGGTCCGAGCGCTCCTTGAGATCTGGTTACACGACCAGACAATCGGGGGCGAACCGGTGAGCAACAATAGACATACATGGCGCGAAAACAACACATCCTACAACTCCTCCTAGCTAAATAGATAGACACCAGAGTAGCCTTCAAGCAGAGTGGATGGAGCCCAATAAGAAGAAATTCAACTCTGACTATGACAAGGACCACAGCCGCACTTAAGCTTATGATGGTACAAAATACGAAGATGGCACAGTTCAGATTTCTATTGCGAGACCATAGAGATGGGCAGGTGAATACTCCAGGTCATAGGGCATCCCATAACCAATAGACTAGGTTAGGTGATGACAGTCAGTGCGCAGTACGATGCATACGTGGTACATGAGCCCTGACTCACACACTATCATATGCGATATAGTGGCCCATAACTACCAAGCGCTGTAAATGAATTGAACCATAGGGGAAAAACGAGAGAGAGCGATCTATGCGCGTATATTCCCCGTGCTGTTCTGTGAACTGCATGAATGCAAGAACCTTATAGTAGATGGGTTGTACTCTTATAATCATATAACTGTAGGAGAGTGTCATATACAATTTAGAGATTGTCTCAAGTTTTCACATGAGAGAGATATATGCAATGGTGTCTTCGTTTATTCTATAGAACTGTTACATGAGATTGATTATTCGATGAGCAGGTGATACAACAGTCCACGAGGGTCATTACTCTCTTTCGACGGTCTTGCAGTACTAAATTATATGTTGAAGCCACTATATGTTTGTGCAATAGATGGGAGAGGATGGCGATACTTACAAACCCTTTATACCTTAAATAACGCTACTCTAGATTCCGATTGAATGTAGTAAGAATATACAATATATCCTGACCCGATGAGATGACTCCATCTCTCACTTGGATAAAGACCGTAGGACATCCTGTATCATTGGTAGCGGCTCCTATGAGCTATCTAGATCGCGCGTTTGTCCGATGCACATGTTCATTTATATTAGATTAAAAAATAATGTCATAAAAAAATGTATTTTTTGTTGAGTTGAAAAATAACACAGGCAAATCACGGACATAATGCATAGAGCAGCCTGCACCAAACACATGACCTTCTTCAGAATGAGTAGACTTATAATTGTGACCACCTTAATGGAAATCAGCAATCATATTTTTTGCGGACAGCATAAATCGAGAACCAGGACATTGTAATCGACCTCAAATATAATTTTATATTCACATTCAACAAAGGTAAGTTCAGCAGAAACCTGCACGACTTCTATAACAATTCGAAAGATATAAAATTAACAATCTATCTGAACTTAGACCTAAAATGAGATATCAAATATTTATCCAAACAATCATAATACCGCAAATTGAACACGTGAAATTCCACACCGATGATACGTCAGCCAATTTAATCAAATACCATTTGCGCATAAACTAATTTACACAATAATATATTTTACCTTCGTGAGTGTAATTTGTGTTTAGAGTACACATGTTTCGGTTTGTAATCTTGTCATTATACATTCTACCGATCGTTACATAACCTAACATTCTTTCACTTACAATAAAAAACATTAATAGAAATTTATAATTTCTTCATATTTTGAATAAGTTCTAAAATTTGAATGTATATGAAATTAACCTATATATCCAAATTCCACACCACACACATTTAAACCAATACTTTCATTAATACTCACATATATTATTTATTAAGAGAAAGATATTAATAATCCATTACCTATCATTAAAAAACCATATTATATAGTTAATTATTATAAAAAAACAAAAATAAAAAAATCATGCTTTGTGCGATAGTAAGAGAGAGACACACAAAAGACAAGTTTAGAGACTATTATACATCTGTCTATACATGATAATTCAAATAGACTGCTCTGCGTATGATATAATTATTCAGTCGGGCAGCAGTAAACCTTTTGACATAAGAGATTTATATCTAGCACAAATTCTATTCGGAGTAGTAATATTAACACCATTATGGTGAAAATATGAGTCTCATCTTTCCACAATTCCTTCAGTGGAATGGGCTTCTTTAGTGAGTGATTTTCTCCAACTCCTGTCATGGCCATTATCACACATCTACTTATATGAGAGCGCAGCCACAAAAGTTTGCGCATGTCTCTCCTGCATGGCAACTTTATCACTTTTGTCGCAAAGTAACTAGAAATATGCACATAGACACACAACTGAGTTGAAAGTATTACACACACGTAAAAACCTAAATGCTCAAGCAGATGACAACTTGCATTATAGAACACACAAAAGATAAGAACCCACTAGCCTAGATATAGAGAGAAGTAATGGAGAAATTTGTAAGTATATAATTTTGCGCGAAACACTACAACTCGTCGACAAGATCTAATTAATCTGAGAATATATTTACAAGAACATGTTTTGAGTGATATCTGACATGTTGATAATGACTATTTAAGTTGTATCGCCATTATCACATAGTAGAATCAAGGATCATAAAAATTATTACCTATTAATCAATAATAAAAACAAACTTGTGTCTCGTATGTGTGATGAGCCTAGCATATAATCAGAAAAAAAGTATAAATTTCACTTATCATTAGAGCTTGCACTGTGTTTTCTCTCTGACCATTGTAATAAACTCTGATAATTATGCAAGTACCATATGTGCAATTTCATATGATTTTGCACATTGAAAAATAATGAATAAGATTATGAAGAGGAAATACTATGATTAGAGTACTTAACATACTACCTCTTGTTGAAACAGAAACAGTTATGATACTGAGAGTTTGTGTTCAAATGATAGTTATGAAAGCCTAAGTGTTGGCTACATGGAAAACGACTCAATATTATTGTGTAATCAACAAACACAAAATCAGATGAACTGACAATCATAGAGCACATTATCTGAGTGATTAAACTGAGAGAATGATGAATTTTATTTCTTGAAGCCAAACAAACAATATTTATATCTTATATCATATCTAACTATCATTCGCCATATCCTCTGTTATCAATGTATAAGGGAAGTATCCACTCGATAGACTTAATAGTTTCCTTTTGAAAGCACCCACAATCTGTGAGAATCGCGCCTATTAGAGAATCGCATATGCATATCACCATTATAAATAAATTGAGAATGTCCCTGTACAATTAGATAAGTTACGCAAAATTAATACGCTTGCGTAGTTCACAATATCCATAGCGCGAATCAACATATGCTATATCATCGCTATGGAGTCTTTACTAAATAATAGATTATTGATAAAAATAAAACTATGAAACAAGCGAATTAAATCATTATTTATTATGAATTATCTAACCAAAAACTGAATTGCTTTACAAGATCAAGTCTATAATGAGAAAATTGACAGCTATAATGCTTAATGAGGGTGATCACTCATTCGTTGGATAAAATGTTCCATCAGAGAGAAACACACATCGTCTTCTACCTTGACGCAAATTATGAAACGAACTAACAATGATGACGATATTTATGATATGAAACTGTTATCAGAAGCAGTATTGTTGCTGAAGGAGTGGTTGTTCGTATATTATTCGAGCGGGATTCGTCCATTTTCAGGGAAATATCAACACAAGATATTTAATAATAAATATAACGGGCGCGAGATCGAGCATTCGGAAATGTAACACCGCCCCTGACGTTAGGAATATAAATGATAGAGTTCTAGCTAATAAGAAGCTACGAATAATGCTCGCAAATTAACACACGACTGTTTTCCAATATATAAATGAATGATTTTTTTAACACGCACGCATCTGTAATGGGAAATAGGATAAAATTATAACTGTTACAATACACCATTAAAAATCGTTCCAAATTCATTAAGATGTCTCATAGTTGGTTCAAGCGGGTGTGAAAACCTGCTTACTTTTAAAGATGCCCTCCTGGACTCCCACGTTTTTGGATTATGACATAATTTAATAATTTTTCAACAAAAGTCGAGTTTTCAAACCTGAGTATCAAACGACTCTCACAAGGTTTTAATTGCTGGTCTTGCAAAAATGAAGATACGGAATTCGTTCAGTCCTCTTGTGGAGTCGCTTTTCCGCAGACAAAAGAGGTAAGACCTGACTGAGAGGAGCGGGATCCTTAGTAAAAGCAATCAACAAACACTAAAGGATTCAACCAACATTGAAGAAAAATACAACTATTTTGTGAATACACAGAGATAATACAAAAAAGAAATCAAACCGTAAACTTGTATTCTGCAGTGCGATAATGACGGATGATAATGTACCGGAATTATTCTCGGCCTAAGAATTAGAGTCTAAATCCAAAAAAGAATATCCCTTACGTTATACTTATGATGATTGTATTTATGTTATCGAGAAGAAACCAAACACGGTAATCACGGGACGCGGCTACTAGCAAAATCTAAACCAACAAGAGGTGGAGGAACAATCTGGAGATAAATTTCACGTAATTTATCTTAGCTCAATACTCAAATACTCTCAACGTCGCCAACTCTGTCGCTTCAAACTAAGAACAACACAATTCGCTCAATTTAGCGCGACTTTTATTTTAATTCAAGTTAAGTCTTCATACTGAGTTTAACATACTCGTTTGGAGAGACTACACTTGCTAGCGGCATTTAATTCTTTCGCACACAAAATGAGAAACTTGCGGCGATTATCCAAATATGTGCACACCACTTTCACAACCAGAAAAATTATAAATATTAAATGTGTGTGTAAAAAACAGTAATGAGATTATAAAGCAGGAATCTATTACTAATTTTTCATACAATTTTATGACAACCACAGAATCTACAATATATAAATACAAGCTATTAGTACTAAATGTTGGGTAACCAAAGTATAGCGCGACTTCAGAAACAAAACACGCACACCGATCAAATATCACAAGGTTCCTAAGCGATATTATACATAAGGGAGAGAGAGTTGAGTTAAATTTTATTGCTTTAAAAGCTAACCTATGATGTAGGGATATAATCGGGAGAAATTGTGAAATCAACAAAATAACAGCAATAAGACCTGGAAGAAGTAGAGAGGTGAAGATTATCACTATACACTTTCAGTAGAGGAACAAATGTGATTGAGGACACAATGAAGGCAAAATATTCTGAGAGGAGTTTCTCTGTCAGAAATAATATTAACCGCAATTGGATATAGAGTGATGTTAAAGAAACTAAAATCATTTCGGTAGACCTTGGGATTTAGCAAACTAATACCAGAAGGAATGAGACAATTGTCACGTAAATCAAAATACAGGTCTGAGCAAAAACACTTGATTAAATCGGATGTTATATGCAAATTCTACTTCATTCACGGTTTTGCATGGAGTTCGGGATGGCCCGAAAGAGGAGAACTCAAAACCACACCGCACAAAGCCGTAAGAACAAAGCAGAGATACAGTATTAGTGAAGAAAAAGTTACAACTCGTATTAGATGTTAATCAACGAGAATTTGATGAATATATTTTTCAAGAAAAGGATTTATTTGAACCACATCTACTTTAATGAATGAGAATAAGGAAAATTTCCCTGTTGATCTTACACATTCCATCAAATGAAATATTCTCGGCCAATACACTAAATAAGTGGATATTTACGTAGGAAAGACAAAGAGGCAGATAGCAGTTTAAGGAACATCAACAGGAAGAGGGTGACATTGGCGCGAGGACACTGGTATGATGAACTCAAGGGCGAGATCAGGACTAACGACATAATATGAATACAATCTGCGCTCGTACAGAGTACTGACGAGCTCTTCAATATGGCAGTATGAAGGCATTTGAAGAAACACGAGAAATTTTTTAAGCCACCACCAGCGAGGGCAAGCTGGATCCAACCACCGCGAGCCGCGATCAGCCTTCGTGAAGACAACTCTCCCAAAACGAGCAAGGATAAATTATACCATGCGTCTCCCATCCATGTTCCCACAAATAGAGAGCTACTCGCGAAAAAAAACGGCAGATGTTCAAACAGATTGACAAGACAAATGAACCGTGCGAGGAAGAATTCGAGCGAGTTGAGACAGAAGAACGGATACCGAGTAAGAACCAGCATGATCCGAATGAAAGGCCACGATATTCAAGAACACTGAACGAAATGATTTCACATCAACCCCCCGACACGACAAGCACCCTGTATTATGTTGACACAAAGTGGACAGCTTCTCACAAAAGAGACAACTGGAGAATATACAGCGCGAAACTGGCAGATTCCAAAACAACAGGACACCAAAGCAGGACATTCACTATAACAGATACCACACACAGAAGAAGACGACTATTCGAACCAAGAACGGCAGATATTGTCAGATCTATGTTAAAGAAAAAGGTGATGATATTTTAAGATCGCAAGAGTAGCGCAAGGTTTCTTGCGAAGAAGATTCACTCCCAACTCCAAGAAGCAGAGTCTCCTATGTATATACACACTCACTCGAGTTAAATGTTTCATCGAGACAAAAAGATGGAGACAAGAAGTGGCGAGAGAGGTCATATGGCCTGAGAAGGGAGATACCAAAGAAGTTTTTTGATTCACTCCAACATTGAGAATGACGAAACATACAGGAGATGATAATAGTATAAAGAATGAGTTGTGATTCAATGCCTTGGATCTCTCTTCACACTGTTACTCATCGCGTTAATGTCACCTCTGTTATTATAATCCCTCTGAGGTGAGGGTCGCTCGCAAGTAACCTGAGGAACAGAGAGCAATACAACACAGCTTATCGTGCGGTTATAGGAGTAGCTGTCAGTGTTCTCTCAGGCGACGCGTGTTCGTCTTCTTCCATGACCCATCACAATTCACCTTAAATTTAGACTGTTATTGGCTGGTTAGGTTTCATAACAAAAGTGGAAATCTTCCGCAATAACAATCTGTACTTTAATGGAGAACAGGTACAGGCCACATTTTTACATACGCTCACATGTATGAACAAAGTGAAATAAATATAAATGGTCCAAAATAGAAAGACATTTTATCAAATTTCGCCCATAATTAAATAAGATGATATATTGTCACAATCAGTCCCGTTTTAGTGTAATAGTCTTAAGCAGACAGAGCGAACCCGACACCACTCTTGTCATTCCCCAATACCCACCTATCAGCGCAAAGCCTATGCGACAGGCAACATAATAAGATATATAGAGAAGCATATCCTCATTTTAAAGTCCTTATAGGACGGAAATTTATTAACATCCAAATTCGGCTTGTTTCAGCGTGGGTGGTTGTGTTAATATCAGCCGCTCGACCTTTCTCCAACTGATGCGCGGAGAATGCCGGGAGCGGAGGGTTTTGGCTGTGGATCGTGGTGGGATTTCACCTTTCCCCAACTGAGCGCACGGAGAATGCTGGGAGCGAGGGTGATGAAGACAATAGTGAGCTATATTTTATCTTAGGAGTTAGACATCGGCCGGGTAAAAAGTGGAGTACAAAACGATCCAACAAGTTTAGCCTGTTGTCCGGCGTCTGGGAAAATCAAGGTATAAGAAGGAAATTCTCCTACTAACACATATCACCTTAACACGAAATATCTAATAAGCATCATCAGCGAGCAAAGCATAGAAGCAAGGAGTAGGCATTGAATTACTTCTACACCAAAATACTGTATATATATAGGGACAAATGGTGCAAAAAACATAAACCTTCAAATCAAGGACAGCGAGTATCTTACATTATAAACAAAATTACTCTAACCAACAGGTTGATTTCACAATTGAATAATTCCATTTAGAGAGTTATGGGGATATAACTTCCTCACTCAAAATAACTATGTAGTGGAGAAAAACCAAATTGAGGAGTGGATCCGGTTGTTTGGCTAACACCTAGTGGATTTTCAGTGCAAATACCAACAATAATCCACTCAGGTATCACCATATACCTATGTTCGTGTTATTTTTTTAATTTCAACTGGTGAAGTTCTGCGAGAACAGGAGATAGCGTGGCGTTATAATTGTCCACGTGCGACAGAACAAGTAACAAATACAATATTTCATTCAGGCATAACTCAACCCCCAATTGGTTTACAATTCAAATATATTCCACGGTGGATAAACGTGGGCTCATATAAAGTTCCATGGTTTATTATACCTTGTCTCTTTGAGCATGCGTCAGGTATCTAATCCATTATATAAGCAGTATGAGTAAAATAACATTTTGAGGAGGTAGTGATTCTATCTGGAGGTAATTAAGCGCAAGATAATGCATGATTTCTTTAATCGGCAATTGAAACTTAATAATCTCCACACAGCAAATTCACTCACCCCGTGAAGTTTTCCAATGAAATAAATACGCATGGTTATTGTGAGGAAACACGAGTTCAGATATAAATATTTAAAGGAAATATATTATACAGGATGGGATGATTCTGTAGTCTCATCAACCATATTTACAACAGGGTGAAGGTATATCTAACTTGTCGAGGAACTAACTAATAAACTTAAAGAAGGCATAAAAGTGGGTATTAGCGCAACAAATCATTCATCCAAATAACCAATTATCAATTTCAGGATAAGAGAGAAAGGGAGAATGGGACAAGGCAAACTAATGTATAACTCTAAATGGGCTACTATCACGGTCAACTTATTACTATAAAACACACGATCAAAAGAGCCTCGAATCTATGGTTCAACTGGCTTTCTTTACCAGTGGGAAATGAATACGACTTAATCATGGGTGCTATTACACATAGTATAAGATGCCTTGCAACAAGGTGAATAGTATCCAATCTTAATTCTTCATAAGAAACAAAATTACACAGGCAATAAACAAGAAATATAAGAAATGCAAAACTCAGTTTGTACATCCCGCACAACCTCAAAGTCCATATTCGGAATAAAATAAATTCATCACATTACTATGAGGTAACATGGGGCTTTCATAACAAAGTTTTATAAAAAACATATATACTTTTTCCCCGTATAATAAATTATAAGCAAGGTAAAATCGGAAGATAATTGAAAAAATACAGCTATTATATCCCTATGCATGATTGGTTTATGAATTGATACTCTTGATCATTCACTTAATCAAACTCTAAAAAAAAATAACAGATTCTCCTATTCACTTGAAAACATATAAACCAGAGGGTCTGTGTTTGTTCCTGTTGACCATATCAAAATAAAAACCTTCGACAGCCCCCTTTACCATTCTATCAGAATGAAAATATAGTGTAAATTTTCATCATTTCAGTGTAGCAGAGAACATAACCAACCGCTCAAACTTCTTGTGTTCCAATGTAACAAACGACACTATCAAACATTTCCAGAAAAATCATTTACGATGTAAGCGTTTGTATCTAGTCGCAGCCTGAGTGAATGTTTAATTTACAACAACAAAAACTTTTGGGCGAGATTCAAATAAGTTTGTTGATTATTTATTTCAAAACTTTTGTTCCAATTTGGCATTCAGTCTGTTCCAGTTATGGCATTACCTGGAAGTAGTCTTCTTTTTTAAGTAGAGTTGGAGATGACAAGTATCATCCAAATCATAGATACTCATTGCTTCCAATACTTGTATTTATTAGAAAAAAGGATGTTAAAAAACTTTTGGGAAACCCTGACCCAAGTATTTGAATTATTTCTGCGTTCTTGGGGAGACAACTGAGTTTTGGCATTTCTTTATTTCTTTATTGCCTTAATTAAATGAGATTTCCTTTGGGCATACTTTTAAATACTCTTTATAGGCACCCGCTACATTCCCACAGTAAAGCAGTTGAACCAATTCGTCTTTATGTTAAGAATAGTTGAACCTATACCATATGAGTATCATTCTATCCCATCTCCTTTTTTTACTAAATTGATGTCCGATACCCTTTGCCTCTTCCAGTTTATAGTAATCCCTCGACCAAGATAACATACCTTCACCCCTTGTAGTATGAAAGGAACATCCCATCCCCTGTAATTATTTATATTTTCTACTCGTGTTTCCTCGACAATAACCATCGTATTTATTTATTGAAACTTCACGGAGGTGAATTCTGATGGATATAATTCTCCATTAAAAGAAATATGCGATTATCTTGGTCGGTATCTAAAATTTACTCTGTAATGGTTTTTTCTGACACAGGAAGATAAACCAGATTTTTGGGTTCCATATTGAATTTATAACCAATTGGGGTTGAGTAGCGCTGAATGAAAATATTGTATTTGTCTTATTCCATCATTTACGCCTCAAATCAATCACAGTGAATTAATACCGAATTTATGCCTGAGGAATTTGGAATGACATATCCTGTAAACGTCTCCATTAGTTTCAATCATTTGAGGGAGAAACCAATAATCTTCTAATAATGAATTATCAATTGTGATCACCTTGTAGTAGTTATTTAAATTTATCGTTGGATTTTGAAGTATGTTTTTTGATATCTATACAATATTTTTGGTTCATCCCCTTTCTTTCTATAAGATGAGCGAATTTCGGAAGAATATTTGAGAATCTCAATCTGCTCCGGGTGAAACTGTTATCGTTTTGTATCCATTCCCGGATTATAACTAAACTACTTTGTCATTTTTTCTCGGTGAATAAACAAGTGTATAAGTTTCCATGGCACAATAAAAGGATGCCTCATATTTCTTTTTGTTGCGTCAAGTGTAGTGGGTAGGAATGAAATTGTGGGTCCGCTTGTTGTGAATTAAAACTAAGGAGTTTTGCTTTCATCTT
>JAXMNL010001231.1:0-22636 GCA_035128595.1 Eptatretus atami
TGACAATTACACACACATTTTATCCAGGCATTACGACACAATGCTCATACTTGACTAGTACTACACATTTATATACATGTACGTATACACACCAAATTTATCCTTCTTACACACAATGTATACATGTATATTTACACACACAACTTGTTATCGGCTATAAACACAATGTTTCTGTCCTATACCACACACAATTGTACCATGTCCCATACACACACAATTGTTATCTCTACAATACACACATAATTCGTGCTGTCTGACACACACATTTTATCTTACTATATACACACAATTATCTTTGTACTTACACACACAATGTAGACATGCTAGTACACAACAATCTTTATACAACTATGACACATCACAATGTCCTTATATTTCATACACACAAGTTTACACTTGCTTTACACACAATTGTTATACATGCTTTTACACACAATTTATTGTATACCATACACACATATGTGTTATCTTTTCTTAACACACACAATGTTTACGTTTTGACACACACAATTTTATTTTTCTACCAATTACACACATAATTTTACATTTACATTACCACACAACGTGTTATCTTGCTATATACACATAAGTATTATCTTTATGACCATTACACATATGGTATCAGGCTCTTTACACACACTTGTTTTATCTATGTTCTATTCACACACAATTCGTGATGTTTCGATAAACACACACAACTTTTCTCTGTGACTATACAAACACATATTCATCTGTTCATCACACAATTTTATCGTTCAAACACACAATTTGTATCGTGTGCTATACAATACAATTATTCGTTACTATTACACAGAATTTGCGTCTCTTTATTACACACATAATGTTTATCTTCATGCGACACATATTGTGATCAGTGTCTATTACACACAATGGTTATACATTACTATACACAAATAATTATCTGTGTTCTATACACAAATTTTATCCTTTCGATTACACATATTTATACATTCCATACAGCACAATGTATACATTCATACACACGCAATTGGTGTATACATTCATACAACACAATAATTTATACATTCATACACACACAATTTCTATACATTTTAGTACACACATCAATTTGTATACATGTACTATACACACACTAACTGATCTGTTACGATTATACACATAATTTATCCATGTCTATACACACACAATATCTCTACAAGACACACAAATTCCTTCTTACACACACAATTGTTATCTAGCTATTACACACACAATTGTTATCTGTGACTATTACACACAACAATTTTAACACTGTTACACATCACATGTATACAGTGCATTACCACACAATTTCGTTAACAGTGTACTATAACACACAACAATTGTTATAACTGACCTAGACACAACAATTTACACTTCTTACACACAATTTATATCTGTTGTATTTACAAAACAATTGTATCTTTTGCTGACACACACAATTTTATCTTTGCTCTTTATCCACACAATGGATCTAATTACACACACAATGTTTATCTGTACAGTACACACACACAATGTTTATCTTGATACTATTATCCACATAATTTATCTGTATACCATACACACTTATTGTTATTTCTACACACACAAATTGTTATTTCTACCATACACACACACAATTTTTATCGTTGTCCAATACACACACAATTTATATCTGGTTACTATTATCCAAATAAGGTTATCTATTCTTTACACACCAATTCTTATCTATTCAATTTCACACACAATTTGTATTCTGTTACTTATTACACACATATTATCTTTCTATTTGCCACACAATTTATCTGTTTCTTTCACATAATTGGTTCTCTTGTACTATTACACACATAATGTAGGTATCTCTTGTGTTCTTTGGCAACACATTCGTTCTCTTTACTAGTACACACATAATGTGGTTATCTCTGTTATACACTAAGTTTATCTTGTCCTATAAACACATGTTCTCGTTTACTATTACACACACAAGTGTTCATCTCCTTTCTCACACACAATGTGTTCTCTACTATACACACATTATTTATCTTTGCTATTTTCACACAATTTGTTATCTTTTCTTGTCACACAATGTGTCTCCTGACTATACACACACAATGTTTATGCCGTTTCTTCTCACACAATTTCTCTTTACATTACACACATAATTCTATCTCTTATCGATACACAAATGTTATCTGTTCTACAAACAACAATTGTATTCTACTATTACACAAATGTTCTCTTCTGATATCACACATAATTTATCTGGTTCTATTGCACACAATTTTACATTCATTACACACAATGTTTATACAGTACTATACACACATAATGGTATTGTTTCTAGTACAATACTGTTATCTTCGCATTACACATAATGCTATTACACACCAATTTAACGCATTCTATTACACACCAATTGTTATACATGTTCTAGACCACACACAAATTGTTTTATACATGTTCTATTACACACACAATGTTTATACGTCTATACACACACAATTGTTATACATTTCTATTACACACACCACAATATGTATACATGTCTATTACACAACAATTGTTTATACAGTCTATTACACACACAATTTATACAGTGCTATACACACACAATGTTTATAACATGCTACTTACCACAATGTTAAAACATTGTGCTATACACACACAATTCTTATACACTAACACACACAATTTAAACATTCATTACACACACCAATATACATCATACACACACAATTTAACTTTCTATACACACCAAGTTACATCTAGTACCATACAATGGTTACATATGCTATACACCAAGTTATACATTTGCTGATTACCACGTCAATTTAACATGCTAACACACAATTTTAACATGTCTATACACACAATGTGGTTATACATGTGCTATTACACACGCAATGTGGTTATACCTGTACTATTACACAAACAATGTTGATTTTAAACGCTCCTCAGGTGTCTGCATTGTAAACGTTAAAGGAACGTTACCTGGTGAATGTTTCCCTGTGCACGTTTCGTGCCCTGTGCACATCACGCCACGTTTGGCCATTGCCAGTGAAAAACCTTTATCCGAAGCCATTGATGACGAGTAAATTGTAACACTTTTATTCACAACTTAATCGAAACCGACATCATTTGTTCGCAACATCAACAATACGAGAAACATCACAGGCAGTTCATGTTGTTGGACTTTCCGTTGATTGAAACCGGTACAATAAATAGGAAAGCTTTACACACATGAGAAAGAACAAATAAATGCTACAAGTGTACGTCACAAATCATTAAAACTCTCTTTGTTGTCGCTATGCAGAACAGGTAATTTATATGAGCACATTTGCATTGGCTTCGCCATAACATACGGAGCATATACAGTAAAGACGAGCGCGGGAGCCGCACGTTGGAAACTTGGTCGGGGATGCAAACAGAAGCGCACGTTCAAAACATTGAGCGGTGACGTATGCAAGTATTCCGATTGGCACAAACCGAAACCACTTATAAATTACTATTATACGGTGACATGTTCACGCGATAATCATGCCTTCGTTACAAACTACTAAGTGCTCGCGAGGTCGCTCCGGCAGAGTCAGCGCGTGCTCGGAGTCCTCGCGCCTCGTCCGCCTGACGCGGGAGGCCTGAACTCGCGGGGCCTATTCCGAAGGCCCGTCCGGCTGCAGCTTCTCCTGCGCTTCCGTGGAGCATTTGTTGCTGCTTTCCTCGATTGCCTCCTTCGTGGCGGGAAACGAGTCTTTGTTGTTCTCTTTCTTCCATTTCATGCGCCGGTTCTGGAACCAGATCTTCACCTGGCGTTCCGTGAGGCCGAGCGCGTGCGACACCTCGATGCGCCTCTTCCGCGTCAGGTACGGGTTGAACAGGAATTCCTTCTCCAGCTCGAGCGTCTGGAAGCGCGAGTACGTCTGCCGTCCTCTGCGCCTGCCAGGTCCTGCGGAAGCACGGACGCACGTGTTCCCTCGTGTACCAGACGAGGTGCACACAGACACGCGACGGCACTTTGCTCGACGTGTGGGGACGCACAGCACGGACAAGGAGCGTTATTCAATCGCTACCTTTACAACGCGTCGGGACGCACAGCACGGAGCGTTACTCAATCTCTACCTTTACGGCATGGCGGGATGCACAGCACGGAGTGTTACTCAATCACTACCTTGACGGCGTGTCTGGTGTTGGGCAGGACAGCACAGACAGGACGGACATGGAGTGTTACTCAATCGCTACCTTTACGGCGTGTCGGGACACACAGCACAGACCATATCTTAATCACTACCTTTACGACGCATTGGGACGTACAGCACGGAGCGTCACGAAATCGCTACTTTTACGGCGTGTCGGTACGCACAGACGGACAGTTAATCGTTACTTTTATGGCGTGTCGGGATGCACAGCACGGACAGTTAATCGTTACCTTTACGGCGTGTCGGGAGCACAGCACGGACAGTTAATCGCTACCTTTACAGCGTGTAGAGCAGCACGGACAGTTTAATCGCTACCTTTACGGCGTGCGGGACGCATAGCACGGAGAGGTAATCGCTACCTTTACAGCATGTCAGAAGCACAGCATGACAGTTACTCAATCGCACCTTTACGGATTTTTGGATGCACAGCACGCGCAGTTACTCAATCGCCACCTTTACGGATGTCGGGACGCACAGCACGGACAGTTACTCAATTGCCACCTTTACGGCGTGTCGGGATGCACAGCACGAGAGGTAATCGCTACCTTTACGGCGTGTCAAGAAGCAAGCACGGACAGTTACTCAATCGCCACCTTTACGGCGTGTCAGGAAGCACAGCACGGACAGTTCTCAATCGCCACTTTATGGCATGTCGGGACGCGCAGACGGAGAGTTATTCATCGCCACTTACGGCATGTTCGGACACACAGCACGACAGTTACTCATACCACCTTTACGGCGTGTTCGGGACGCACAGCAGACAGTTACTCAATCGCCACCTTTACGCATGTCGGGACGCACAGCACGGACAGTTACTCATCACCACCTTACGCATGTCGGAACGCACACACGGAGAGTTACCAATCGCCACTTTACGGCGTGTCGGCACACAGCACGGGACAGTACTCAATCCCACCTTTACGGGTGTCGGGACGCACAGCACGGATAGTTATTCAATCCCACCTTATGGCATGTTGGGATGCACAGCACAGACAGTTACTCAATCCCACCTTTAACGGCATGTCGGGGTGCACAGCACGGGCAGTTACTCATCGCCACCTTTACGACATTGCGTGGAAGCTGAACTAATTCTACATAAATACTACTTTGAACCATTTAGGTCGGCTTATGTCACGGATGCATTCAATCACGAGGGGGCTTGCCTACAAAACGAACAAAAGGTTTATCCATTGTGACGTCAAAATGCATATTGTGAGCAATTATCGAAATGGTTCTTCATTATGCACACGCATCACTTCTCACGTTGAATGAAGATTTATGTACATACAATACCAACTACCCATGAGAAAGGGAGATTCATTGTCGGTATTGGAGTATAAATGCTGGTTTTGCGCGTATCATGTGTGCAACAGCACGATTGCGTGCACGTGGAACTTATGCTGGTCCTGCACGTGTCGACTCAAATGAGTATTCATTCATTCCACGATGAGTTTTTTGAATGTCTAATTCTCCTTCCCCACCGTCCAGGCTACAGCCGTGCACCGATCGTGGAACGCGCAGCACGGCGGTACGGGACGCGCGTCCGAACCGCGCGCGCGCCACGAGCCCGATGAGTGCGAGCGCGGGTCGCGACCCTGTTCTACCTTCGCTCACCTTGCGGTCTCATCCAAGGAAACTATGCGCCGCCGTGTAACGAGATGCGAACCTCCGGAATCGTCTCCCAGAGTCCCCACCGGAAGATTTAAAGTCGGCGTATTGAACTAAGCCGCCCTCTTGCTGACTCGTAAACACCGGCGTCTCTGAAGACTCGTAGCCGTAAAACTTGGGCGCTCGGCGTGCGTGCAGTTGATACCCGCACGGACTCGTTCGTAGCCCGACGCCGCAGAGCAGAGGGCTGCGGACGCCGCCCGGGCCGCACGGCACCCGCTCCACTGGCATGGTAAAAGTCGGGACTTGGTTGAGGTGCTGGAAGGCGGGCGCCGTGCTGCTCGTACACCACTGCCGTGCGACCGCTCATTGTCTTGGTCCGAATCGGCAGTCGTAGTAGTTGGGACGCAGCGAATCACCGGGCTTGTACTTGAGAAGAGGGTTAAACGAAGTACGAGCTCATGGTGAGACGTGAGCTCGCACCGTCCGACGGGCACGTGTTCCACGTACTTGGTGAGGACTAACTAGCTCATGAAGGATCTTCGGAAGGTACACGCTCTCAGCGGGTCCAGTGCGCCGGTCTCGGAGCATGCAGAGTGTAGACGGGTAAACAGTCATGACCTACCGAGGTAGTCGTGTCCACGTTACGTGTATACGCCTGTCACAACAAGCTGGTGGACTTGCGGTCTCGGCAACGGATTGAATGGAATAGAGCGAAAGAGAAAAGGGCATGGAGAGAGGGATGCGCGGAGTGATACAGCTGCGCCGAACGGCAGGCGTAATGAGCCGCTACTCCCAAGCAACGCACATGCGCGCCTTCTCGGGAAAGCCCAGAAATGGCAGAAAAGGTACCCGAGGATAAATTTAATGAAGATCCTCCGGCAAACTGCGATGAAGGAATCTTCAAGGTGGTTAAGTCTGCTTCTATCATTTACGTGATGTGGTACCGTGTATAATTAAAGCATTATCGGCGTAATGTTCATCATGGGGTGCACAAAGTGAGTGGAAGCTCGTGTAATGCTGCGACGTTGCACACGACATTTGCACTTTGCATTTGAACCATCTTACTTGTTTTCAATGTGCGCTTGTGTAATACGACAAGGAAGAACAAATGAGTACTTTGATGGTAATTTCAATGGAAGCCCAAGGTTGTTCAAGCGCACTTTGACACTGGGTGCCGAGAACGCGCTCTGCTTGGCATGTCAAGGCCGCGTGTACCTACCTGCTGGTCTTTTTCAAGGGCTGAGTCATTTGCTGGTGCCCCATTGATTTAGTTTTCGACCATTATTATTTTTCTTCGTTGTTAATATTATTATTATTATTATGTTATTATTTCATTCACCGGTCACATTTTAATTAAGATTTCTGTGCAACCGCTTGAGCGATTGACCAAAACTTTGAACATGGATAAGTTTCTTTTTGATAAATGTGAAATCATCGGTCACGTGGTATGGTCAGCCATATTGGATTAAAGTAAAAATTTGGACGTCTCTGAAACTGCTCAACAAAATTAATTGAAACTTGTCACGTGTCAGGTACTCGTCATGGGGAATAAAGCTTATAACGATGATGTTATCGGGGAAGTGGAATGGAGCCTTAATTGATGTGTTGAAATCTTATCCGATCATAGGAAAATTATTGAGAGAAGTAAATTGATGACTTCATCGGTCACATGGTATGGCAGCAATATTATTGAAAAAAGAAAACTTTAACAAAAATTAAAAAGAGATTCTCCAGAACGGCTTACCAGATCGATGTGACACTATATACATTTGATCGTCTAGCTATGGGGTATAGTTTGAAAATGTAAATGTCAGAGGTCAAATTGTCCTGGAGACCATATTGGATTTGAACGAAAAAAAACTTTAATAAACAAGGACAAATGGGTCAGAGCAGCGTCCTAAGGTTTTGTCGGCTAAAAAAAACAAACAAAAAAAAACAACAACTTCCGATATTTCATCACGTGCCTTGATTAAGCAATAGCGAGACAGTCATAGTGTATTTACATATTTACAAATATCGTGTATTTACGAATAATATGTATTTACGAAATGACAATATATTTAATGGAATAATCTTTAAAATAGTAACGTGAACTTTTCGAAACTTTTAAAGCAAATTTCCGATATTTAAAGTTCATGATAGAGCTCTCAATTGAGGATGTGTACAAGTGCTTAGTATTTAAGGAGATCCGGATCGTGTATATAAAAGGAGCCGAGTCCTATAATAAAGGTTTTGTCTTCACAAAGAACAAGAAGAAGAACAAGAAGAAGAACAAGAACGCCGAGCTCTCTTAGAGGCAGCGTTCGCTACGCGAGACACTGCTGAAAAATAAAAGAACTCAAAAACCACTGAACCAATGGTTCTGAAAATAAGTATATCAGTGACTACCCTGGGATAACAGGGTGATAACTGAAATGTTATTGGTACATGGTCTGGCAGCCATATTGGATGAAAGACGACCTTAAAATTCCTTCTCTTGTACCGCTTATTATCGATGCAAAATTTCAGTATATGTATATCGATATGAGCCATGGGGAATATAGTGAAAATTTCAACATCGGTCATGCAGTCTGGCAGCCATGTTGGATTGAAGGTAAATCTTTTTATAAATCTTTAAAATCCTTCAAACCGCTCAACTAATAGATGTGAAAGTTCATCTGTGTGATCGACTATCATGAGGAATAGAGTTTAAAAATTAAAAACTGTCACAGGTTACGTGGGCTGGCAGCCATGGTTGGCAGATAAATAAACCTTAAATGATCAATGTGAAACTTTAAATATGTGATCGACGACCAAGAAGAAAACAAGTTTAATACCAATGATGTTATGGGTCACGGATCCAATAAAGCAGGGCGATCAGGCCCTCAGCATAACTGCTCGACTTAATATACGCGTTTAGTTATTGTTATTATTATTATATTATTATGAGTGTAATAATTATTGCGGTTAAGTTCCCCGTGGGGATCTCATCCCTGGATATCTGCGCAATAGGTAGTTTTATGGTGGTTTTGTCCTTATTCGTGGAATCGTGCAATGGATAGTTATTTTTATTGGGGTTTAGTCATCAGGGGGATTGGACTTAATCCCCGCACTCCTGTGATGTTTTATTGGAGTGTAGTCTCCCCTGTCGGAACTCCATCCATGTTACATCCACATGGTGATTCTTCATGGAGGGGTGGACGGGGTGTAGTAACCACATGGAACTAAACTGTGGACATCCTGGTGATCCTTTCATGATATGGTTGACTCTTACGAGGAGTTGATGTCTGTAATATCCTATTCGTCCTTTTATTGCCATTTGCTTTTACTGTGGTTAGTCCCTTCTCCACAGACCTCTCGCTCTTACTGTGCTTATTCAAACAAAGCAACTTTCAGTGTGAAGAGTCGGTGAATTGTGAAGATGACTCTTCAATGTGAAGAGTAATGCAATCATCCACGATGTTCATTAAGACAACCAACAAGCACACCGTGCAGCATTCAAACACACCGTACACAACGTATAGGTGCACTGCTGGAGAGTTTGTACGTGCAAGCATCTCCCCAAGGAATACAATCCCGGTTTGGAAAAATTCCCATTCCTCAATTTACTTTCTTTGTTTTGCTTATTCATGCAAAAAACTCAACTGTATTTATTTTTCTTGTCTGGGATATATCTTACACCCAATGTTTCCAACACTCTTCAACTGTAGGATTATACACAGTTTGTAAAAGGGATTACAATCATACAGTGTTAGATAAAGTGATCACATCATACAGTGTTATTTAAGGGAC
This sequence comes from Eptatretus atami, assembly GCA_035128595.1. Classification (NCBI taxonomy): domain Eukaryota; kingdom Metazoa; phylum Chordata; class Myxini; order Myxiniformes; family Myxinidae; genus Eptatretus; species Eptatretus atami. Next base: position 9,558 of record JAXMNL010001231.1, read on the forward strand.
TAACTCGTTCAGTGTTATATAAAGGGTTACAATCATACAGTGTTATATAAGGGATTACAATCATACAGTGTTAGATAAAGGGATTATAATCATAGTGTTATTTCAAGGGATTACAACATATACAGTGGTTTATATATAAGGGGGATCACAATCATACAGTGTTAAAAAGGGATCACAATCATACAGTGTTATTTCAAGGGACTACAATCGTACAGTGTTGTTATAAAGGGATTACAATCTTAGTGTTATTTCAGGGGATTACATCATAAAGTTATATAAGGGATTACAAATCATACAGTTATATCAGGGATTACAATCATACAGCGTTATATGAAGGGATTACAATCATAGTTATAAAGGGATTACATCATACTGTTATATGAAGGGATTACAATCATACAGTATTACGAAAGGGATTACAACCATACAGTGTTATATGAAGGGATTACAATCATACAGTGTTGCATAAAGGGATTACAATCATACAGTGTTGCATAAGGGGATTAAAATAATATTGTGTTATTTAAAGGGATTACAATCATAGTGTTATATAAAGTGATTCCAATCACATCGTGGGTATATGAAGGGATTACAACATACCGTGTTATTTAAAGGTGATTCAATATACAATGTTATTTAAAGGGATTACAATCATACAATGTTATTTAAGGGATTACAACATACGGTGTTGTATAAAGGGTTACAATCATACAGTGTTAATAAAGGAATTGCAATCATTCATTGTTATATTAGGGGAATTAACAATTATAGTGTTATATAAAGTGATTACAATCATACAGTGTTAATAAAAGTGATTACAATCATACTGTACTAAAGTGATTCAATCATACAGTGTTTATAGGATTAAACTAAGTGTTATATGAAGGTATTACAATCATTCAGTGTTAAATAAAGGAATTGCAACCATACATTTTATATAAAGGGATACCAACCATACAGTGTTATATTAAGGGGATTACAATCATACCAGTGTTTATATAAAGGGATTAAATCATACAGTGTTATAATAAAGGGATTACAATCATACAGTGTTATATAATTATGATACAATCATACAGTGTTTTCTAAAGGGAGTTTACAATGATAGTGTTATATAAAGGGATTACAATCGTACAGTGTTAAATGAAGGAATTACAATCATACTTTGTTATATAAGGGATATAAATCATACAGTGTTATAATGAAGGTTACAATCATTCAGTGTTTAAATAAAGGAATTGCAACCATACATTTTTATATAAAGGGATTACAACCATACAGTGTTATATAAAGGGATTACAATCATATCTACGTGTTATATAAGGGATTACATCATACAGTGTTATAATAAAGGGATTACATATTACAGTGTTATATAAAGTGATTAAATCATACAGTGTTTTCTAAGGGGATTACAATGATAGTGTTATATAAGGATTACAATCGTACAGTGTTAAATGAAGGAATTACAATCATCCATTGTTATATGAAGGGATTACAACCATAGTGTTATATGCAGGGATTCAACCATAGTGTATATGAAGGGATTACAATCATACAGTGTTAATAAAGGAATAGCATCTCCGTGTTATATAAAGGGATTACAATCATACGGTGTTATATAAAGGGATTACAATCATCATGTTATATGAAGGGATAACAATCATACAGTGTTATATAGGGATTACAATCATACAGTGTTATATAAAGTGATTACAATCATACAGTGTTATAATAAGGGATTACAATGATGTGTATATAAGGGATACAATCGTACGTGTTAATGAAGAATTAATCATACATTGTTATATAGGATAAACCATCAGTGTTTATATGAAGGGATTCCAACCATAGTGTTATATTGAAGGGATTACAATCATACAGTGTTAAATAAAGGAATAGCAATCATCGTGTTATATAAAGGGATTACAATCATACGGTGTGTTATAAAGGGACTTACAATCATCATGTTATATGAGGATTACAATCATAAGCAGTGGTTAATATAAAGGGATTACAATATACAGTGTTATATAAAGGGATTACAATCAACAGTGTTATATAAGGGGATTACAATATGCAGTTGTTTTATTAAAGGAGATTACAAGTCATACAGTGATATTTTCAGGGTGACAATCACACAGTGTTTATAAAAGGGGATTGACAACAATAAGTGTTACATAAAGGGATTATAAATATATGTTTTATTAAAGGGATGTATGACCATAAGTGTTATCTATAAAGGGATTAACAATCAATGCAGTGTTTATATTAAACGGGATTACAATTCATATGTTTATTTTCAAGGATGACAATCACACAGTGTTATGAAAAGGGGATGACACCATACAGTGTTACAAAAGGGAATACAATATACAATGTTATTTTAAAGGGATCACAACATAGTGTTATATCAAGGGATATAAATCATAGTGTGTTATACAAAGGGATTACAATCATAGTGTTATACACAGGGATTACATATATACCGTGTTTATACTGAATGAAACACGGGGATTGGCATGTGTGAATTGTGTAGTGAAATTTGTGTGTTAAGAATATATATTATTGTTCAGTGAAGGGTTTGATTATTTTGTTCTATTTTTATTTAAATTAACACGATCTGACCTTCGATTTCGTCGTTATCGTAAAACCTCGATATGTTTAATATATAGTATTTATATATATATATATATATTATATATATATATATATATATATATTATAGTATGTGGTGTGTGTATATAAATATATATATATATTATTTATATTATTTCGATTATAGTCTCTCCTCTCTCTTCGCACGTGAACATGTCTGCGTGATGAATTTTATTTTCAGTAATAAAACGTTATCGTTAAATACTGCATGGTGATTGATGGCTGTTAAAGCTCATGCACTCTTCACTGGTCTTTTTTGGTTTCATTTTTGTCACGAGACAATAAATTTTGTACGTCACAGCAGATTGTTTTCACAACACCCAATTTGATTTCCCCGCCGTGGGGTGTCGCCGATATGGATTAAGTTTTTTTTTTTTTCCTGTTACAAATGTCTCGTGTATTTACAACACAAAATGGCTTATTTCGGTTTGGTTTGAAACACAGGAAGTTGCAACGTGTTCATCGGGATTTCGAACGCGCTTGCGTCCGCCGACATGAAGCAATACCTTGCGAGTGAAGAGCTCGCGGCCCATTTTACGCCGACAGAGGATCTGTGTGCCGCGATGCCCTGCCTGGATCGAAAACGGCCGTTTTTGCCGTCACCGCTACGGGGGATCGGTGGGGGGGGGGGCATTCCAGAAAAATGGTTCTACGAGGGTTCCTTTGGCTGAGCGATCACGTGCCCCACGAGACGCGTTCACACGGCCTCGTGCTGCCACCTTTCCGGCGAGCCTGCGTTCACTGCGGACGTCGCCCGAGCGGCGCTGGTTATTTAGGGAGGGGTGTGGGACGCGATGTTGTGCACCACATCTCCAGAACAAAAGGCGTGGTAATCTCCCGAAATAATAGCAATAGACTTAGGGCTTCGCCTTCCCGGCGAGATTGCAGCGTCCCGGCTTTCCCTGGGCCCCCCTTTGTCTCGGCTTGCCCAGGGTTTCCCGCGGATGGTCGTGTTAAACCATTAACCCTCAGAGTTCTGGAGGTTTTACTACCGCATCAGCTTCCCTGAGGCCTATCGGCCGAAAACCATGATATCCCCCGTTGGCCCACCGTGGGTCCTGAGTCTTGCAGCAAATACTACGACGACGGCAAATGCCAACCCGTACAAGAACAACATTAAGCCACATTAAACAACAAAACAGTTTCTCCTCCTCGTTGCGACGTCATTGCGTGTAAAACGTGCCATTAAAGAGAAAAAGTACAACGAATTATGACGTATTGGATGTTTTGTGACGTTTGCACGATGGTCGATGTCCATGATCGGAGACCTCGGTATTTGAACCATTTTCCTGTGGTCACCTTCGTCGTTGTGGGTTGTAAAGTCGGTGCGACCCGGCCGGACAAGGCGGGGTTGATTTCATTCAAACAAACGATCTCGAGCTCGTTCGCTCTGTCGTGAAAAGAACGAATGACGTCATACATGGGCAAATGATATGTGTCCGTGGCGATGTACGAGCGATGTGGATTTTTATTGCTAACACTTCCATGTAGAGACACCGTGTGTGGTTGGTATGGATATTTATAATAATAATATTTCACCTGATGATAAATCAATTTATGATGTTACGACCTAAGTACAACCCCGCGGTTCTTCCTTGAATATTTGTGACGTCGATTGTAGAAATAATAACAATTCACATGTGGTACATATCAACGACGAATGAGTGTGACGTAATAGCGGGAATTTGTAATCACCCTATTAGCTTGGGCCACAGGTATAAAGAGAATAACAAGGGAGCCCGTTGGGGTTTCACATTTTTATTGTGATCGCATAGTAAATGTATGGTCATAAATCAATACGTGTGGTCATCTTTTTGAAACAAGCCACCGGACGCGAGATATGTACAGTAAACGATTCATACTTGGTGTATATTTAACGGCCATTTCAACGGACGAGGATAACAAATTGGTAATAACGAATATTCACTTCGGATCATGTACCACAACACACACACACGCACACACACACACACCCTCCACGCTCTTCTTACTAACGTTTACATTTGTGTCGAGGGTAAAGTTTGAAAATCCATTTCCTGATGTGTTCTACCTTCCCTACGTCTTGACTCCGATTCAGACTCTGTGTGGAGCGACATAACACGACTACTCCGAGATGTCGACAGGCCCAAGGTCAATTCCACCTTGTGGCCTCTCCGACGCGGGGTACACTTTTGTCAAGGTCCTTTTCATGACGGCTGGGCCAGGTTGTGTTTACCGAATGTATTCTTGGGCGGGAATTGTAATTTTGTAATTTGCAATGACAGATTTGTAAAACAAAATTTAACACATTCACCAACTTTAATTTGCCAATAATAACTTTGCCTAAAATTCAGGAAAGTACGTTGAGATACTTTAAGTCCACGACTATTCGAAGGCAGACGAGACAGCCGTTGACGTCCAGTCCGAAGGATGGACGCTATTATCAACAGCGTCTCGACTGGGGGGGGGACATACCGATGACATCGGTCGGGAATCGAACCCACACTAAGATCGGCTCAGGAGGTGAGGGTGTATCCTGTCAGCATGCTCAAGACGCCAAACACCGTCCATCATGGCGGTTTCACCTTGTAGTGCTTGGCGTGCACCGCAACATTCGGTTTCTTCCATGCTCGAGTCACAGTAGACAAACCGTTTGAGATTCTTGTAAAGATGGAGGTAATTCTGTAGCATTGTATCACCAAGGAAAAGTTACGTAGACGACTCAAAAAGCTAAACTTATACCAACTACAATTAATTTCACAAATATTTTCAAGGGCGAACGGTCGGGCGGTAGAGGGTATACCTGCAGCAGGCTGTTCGGGTTATGTTCTGTATACCAGGATAGACCGGATCTGTACGTGTCCACGAACTCGAAACAATCGCTTTTTTCCTCAATTACTCAACTCATCGTGCAAGCTTTTGTCATCAACCCTCCTGACGTTTTTTTGACATGTCGTTACATTTGTTCGTTTTTGGTGCATCTCTCACTTAATAATTTAAAAATATTCTCGAATCCGGATCCGGATCTTCACAAAATCGTTTCTTCCTCGTCACACACCAACCTGTCCACAGTTTTCGTCGAAGCGTGGTTGAGTTTCGTGCTCACAAACAAACACACAAACAGTAAATCTCACAACGTCCACCTTGGTGGCAGAGTTAAAGAAAAACAGAACGACGTTCCACGTTCGAAACATATAATATATTACCTTGTGAACATTAAATACAACAAATTATCAAACTATATAAATTAAATATAATAAGTGTGTGTGTGTGTTGTAATTAAACATTACAAAAATATTCTACAGGTATCCTTGTACCATTACAGTGTAATATATACAATGAGAATGGCTTCATGTTGTGTGTACGTGTATGTGTGTGTGTACGTGAACGTGTGTGGTGTACATGTACATAAGAAAGCTGGTGTGAAAGTCGTACAAACAGCGTAGATGGACATCGCACGTTAATACCTTTGTACAATCTCATCAGATCATATTTCTACGACAACATGTAATTCTATTGTATGCATATTCTAGGATAACCACAGGTGTTTCTAGTAGCCGTATGTCCACACGCTTATCTTAGGATACCCACACTGTTATCTTAGGATACCACACTGTTATCTTAGGATACCCACAGTCACAGTCCCACTGATCTAAGGATACCCACACTGTTATGCTAAGGATAAACCCACACAAGTGTTTATCTTAGGATACCCACACTGTGTTATCTAAGCGATACCAACGACCTCGTGGTTATCTAAGGATACCAATGGTGTTATCTAAGGATAACCCCACATGGGTGTTATCTTAGGAACCCACATGGTTGTTATCTAAGGATACCCAACGGTTGTTTATCTAGGAATACTCACACCAGGTGTTATCTTAGGAATACTCACACGGTGTTATTAAGGATACTCCAGGTGTTATCTAGGATCCTACACGGTGTTATTTATCTTAGCATCCACACGGTGTTATCTGAGGATGTCCAAACGATGTTTTCTAGATACGCTCACACGGTGGTTTCCAACGTGACGCCCACACGATTCGGTTCTATCTGTTGGTTTCGCAAGGTGCCCACACAGTGATGTCATCTCCTGTCTGTACCAACTTCGAACGGTGTTGTCATTCAGATACCACCACATCGGTGTTTATCGAGGATGCCCACCGGTGTTTCTTAGAAGGATCTAGCACCCAACATGTTATCAGGTTGCTGGGAAAAGGATACCCACGGTTACGAACGGATGTTCGGTGGACCACACGTTGGCTTTACTCCTCTTATACGGATACACATAGTGGTGCCTTAGATCCCCACGACATGCTGTTTGATGCCCACAGTTTTATCTTAGGATACCAACTGTTTCGAAGGATGCACCACACTAGATAGATTATTCGCGAGGCTACATTTATTCCTGGGGTACATCCCTCACATGTCTGAGATGCCCGATGTTCGCAGGATCTCAGGTTATGGGGCCCACACTGTGTTATCTAAGGATACCCATAACGGTGTCTTTCTCTAGAATACCCACACAGTGTTATCTGATGCACACTTGTTTGGGATCCATGTGTGTAATTAGGATACCCACACGGTGTTATCTAGGTGATCCACGGTACTGGTACCCAGGGGTTTATCTTTGGGTACCTCACATAGTGTTCGTAAGGTGTAGGTGGTCGCAACGGTGTGTTATTCAATGTGATGTGCGGCCGAGATGTGATCTCATGGCATATGAGTGGGTCCGCACACGGTGTTTCTTAGGTGAATATCCCACACGGTGGGGTTATGTTGGGGATATCGCCAATCACTGCTGTTTGCCTTACAAGGATACGCTCACACGACTTGTTATCTAAGGATGCCATCGGTGTATCCACGGTGCCACAGCGGTGTTAATTCTTAGGACTCGCCCACACGGGGCTGTTAATCCAAGGGGTGCCAACCACGATGTTTCTAGTGTAATGCCACACTAGTGTTTATCCGAATTCAGTGTCACTGTAGGTGATCGCAGGTTATGTGTTAATCTTTAGGCATACCTATTTAGTGTGTTACGTAGAATTCACGACAGTGTTAATCCTGGATTAGCCCTGTCACGACTGTTATCTTAGGTAAGCTTCCACAATGTTAATCGAACAGGATGCGCACACAATGTTATTCGGAGGGTACCACATGGAGTATCCAACGTTCTATAAGGATGGCCACCTGTGTGTATCTCTGGATTCCTATTTATCTAGAACGTCACTAGGTTCTGTTATCTGAGGATGCTGTGCGAGCAGAGTCTGTTATTTCGGATTGTCTCGCACTAAATACCGTTTTATCTGAGGAATTCCACTACAGATGTTATATGGAGTATTGCTCGCGGAGTACGTTGTTTATCTGAAGGATACCATACCAGGTGGTTTGGATCGAGGGATGCCACCTGTAGTTTTTCGTAAGATAACCGTAGGTTTTTCTTAGAGAATACCGCACATGTGTTATCTGAATGCCCCGACACTGTTATCGTAGGATAAACGCAACGTGTTATCTAGGTACCCAGATGTTATTTAACCCGTGCTTTTTGTTGTATTAGGTGTATCAATGTCCCACACGGTGTTGTCATTAGAGCCACGTCTTTTCGGATGCCACACGTCTTGGTCCGGTGTTGTAGATCTTTGACACAGGGTAGTCTAAAGGTGTTCCAAACGCTGTGGTTATCCAAGGATGGGCCTCAGGCACGATGTTATTCTAAGGTCAACGGGTTATCCAGGTCACGGCTGTTACCGTGCCACGGTGTTATTCCAAGGATAGCCACCGGTGTTCAAGTGCCCGGTGTGTAGTCTTAGGATGAGGTGGCTATCCAACTGGGTGTCCCACGTGTTTACTAGGATGCTCACACAAGGTGATTTATCTGTAGGGATGCCACATGGTGTTTTCTTAGGGATGCCAGCACGTGTGTTATCGAGGATGCCCACAACGGTGTTATTCGCAAGGTATGCCCAACTTACAGGTGCCTGTGTCATAGGATGCCCCAAGAATGTACTTAGGATCCATGTGTGATTAGATACCACTTTCCGTACCGTTACTAGGTGCCCACCGGTGTATCAATCCCACACGGGTTAGGTCCACATAGGATGTTATCTTAGGATGCCCAGGTAGTATCGTTAGGATGACGCACACTGGTGTTGTATCGTATAGGATGACCCAGACTTGTTATCTTGAGAGGCGCAGTGCTGTATCGAGGATGCCAATTATGCCGGATGCTACATGGTGGTTCTCTTAGGGCCTGCCGATATATGTGTTATGGTTGTAGGAATATATGTCCTATCAGGACTATTGTTAGTTATCTTTCCTGTTCGAGATGGTCTTTATCGAGCATCGGTTTTGGTTATCTAGGATGCTACTAGGTCTGGTTGATCAGGACCGTCTACTATGGGTGTTTGACCCATGGTGTTTCGCAGCAGTTGTAGTTATAGTCTTAGGGTTATCCGGATCTTCATGGTATTTCTTAGGCATACCGATACAATGGTGTTTCTGTCAGATGGCCAACTGGTGGGTTACTTCGGAGTCCTATATGGTGTTATTTGGACCTAAGGTCTTAGGAATAACATATGGTGTTTTACGGATAGTCCTATCATGGGTTATCTTCGGATACTATATGTGTGTATCTTGGGCCATTCATGGTGTGTTATCTAGGTGATCTAATATGGTGTTATTTAGGATGCATATATGGTGTTATTTGGATCTATATGGTGCTTATCTTTGGGATCATATGTTTCCAGATGTTTCAGGTGTTATTCTTAGGGATACATATAGTGTTATCTTAGCATGCATTGGTGTTATAATACCTGGTGGTTAATCTTCGGATGTCTCTAGGTCTTCGGATATTGTATCTTGGGATCACTATATGGTGTTATCTTGGATCTATTGGTGTTACTTGGGGATCAACTATATGGTGTTATCTTACTTAGGTTTCAGGTACACATATGGTTTTTATCTTCGGATGTCCTTATGGTGTTTATCTTCGGGATACCTTTATGGTGGTTATCTTGCATACTTATTTTGTATCTTGGGTTATCTTATACATGGTGTTATCTCGATGTTATAAGGTGTTATCTTGAGGATAGCTGATGGTGTTATCTTGGTACCTATATGGTGTTATCTTCAAAGGTATCTAATGTTATGTACTGGAATCCTTTTGGTGTTATCTAATACTAAGGGGGATTTATACCTATATGGTTATCTTAGATGCTTATGGTGTTATCTAGGATACGACACCTGGTCTATCTTCGGTGTCTCATAGGTGGTTATCTCGGATACTTATGGTGTTTATCTTGGGATCCTATATGGGTGTTTCTTGGTACCACTATGTGTTTGTGATAACTTAGGTATTCTACTATGCATTGTGTTTTCTTCGGATACCTATTTATGGTAGTTATCTTTGCGATACCATATGGTGTTATTTTGGATACTATATGGTGGTTTATCTTAGCTCTCTAATTTGGTTGTATCTTGGGATAACCTAATGGTGTTAATCTTAGCATGCCTATATGGTGGTTATCTTAGGATATGGGGGGGAAAAAAAAAAAATGTGGGTTATTTCGATACTATAGGTGTCTATTTAGATACTATATGGGTGTTCCTTTAGCATGCCTATAATGTGGTTCTCGATTACCTTTATGGTGTCATCTTGCGATACTATATGGTGTTTTTGGGATTACCTATATGGTTTATTAGGCATGCCTTATATGGTGTTATCTTAGGATACTGAACGGTTTATCTTCGGATGTCTATATGGTGTTATCTTCGGATACTTTATGGTGTTACTTGGGATACCTATATGGTGTTGTCTATCGGATACCCACTTTGTTAATTTCGGATGTCATATGGTGTTATTTCGGATACCCTTTATGGTGTTATCTTCGGAAACCTTTAATGGGTGGTTATCTTGGATACTTTATGGTGTTATGTTCTAGGGATACATATATGTGGTTATTTTCGGATGTCTATATGGTGTTATCTTCGGATACTATATGGTTGTATGTTCGGATACTTTATGGTGTTTATCTTCGGATTACCTTTAGGGTTTTGTTGGTTCATATTAAGCATTGTTTTCATCTTGTGAGATTTAAATAAACGTTTTCAGGACGACGTGACGCTCATCAAGCACCGAGACTGTCAGTGGTGGTTCGGAGTACTTAAGTGAGGAAACACTGAGTACGTTATTTATGCTTTAATAACCCATTTTAACCGCACGACTCTGTCATCGTGTGGTGTGTGTGTGTGTGTGTGTGTGTTTGTGTGTGTGTGTGTGGTGTGTGTGTGTGTGTGTGTGTGGTACGTTAACAGGCAGTGGGCGTTCAGAGTAATATTATCGTCGTTCTTCGTTTTTTTTCGTTTTCATCTTCTTCAGCTTATGCGTCGGTTCTGGAACATTTTGACCTGCCTTTCGCAAGATCCGTAATGTGCGACTCCGGTACCCGACGGCACAGGCTCAGTACTTGGTAAACAAACTCCTTCCTCGGCTCGAGCGTTGGTGCTTCGACGTAGGAGATGTTCTTGCGGCCTGCACGAGCATGGAGCCAGTTCACGCGAAGGGTCTCTACACAAGGAGCAACGGGGTCGACGCGCGTGCCCACGCAATACACACGCACACACGCACGCACACACAGCACACGCACGCAACACTCGCCACACACACACACACACCCACGTGGTTCATGTTATTATCGTAAAACTTTTTCATAACAAGTAATGTTCATTTTACATCACACCACACACACAACACACACACACACACAGGCACCACCACACACACACACACACACACATCCATACACATAACAGCATCACATACACACACAACATACAACGTTCTCTCACAACACGTCCATTCGAATATACGTGTTCTAACGTCAGTGTGTTTCCATTGTATTTTACAGCGGTACCCTGCGTGTACTGTTCCGGTATTTGTACTCAACAACAAGGATAAAAAAAACACTCAAGGCCAGTGAGGCGTTTCACGGTCGCACGAAAAGGATACCTGGCTACTGGGTTGACGCGCAGTTTGTTGTCTGCTGCTCCGTGGCGGTAGCGCAATGCTCCTCCGTGTGTCACACAAATACCCGAATCCGAGACACGACTGCACCGGTCTCCTCCATAGTTCTTCACATAGAACGTTCTCTCGTCCATTCCGGGCAGACGCCCATGGATAACGGGGCCCAGTCTGCGTGTCGACCTGAGGGCGTGGCTGAGCATGCCTGCTGGTCGGCGGCACAGCGATCGAGCCACGAGCCGAGAGTACGTGCGTTCCAGGACGACGCGTAACCCCGAACTGGGCCGGTCGTGCGTAAGACTGCTGGTCCGTAGCCCGGTTGAAACTGCAAGGGGAGTAATCGCCGCTGAGGGCCAACGTTTTCCCCGGGCGGCACGAAGGTGACGGGCCGTAATCAAGGCGACGGATGCGCGGACGGGTCGAGAGATCGCTTCTCACAAAGAACTCCACAAGTAACTGGCTTTCCCTTGGACTCGGACAATGTCGAGAGGCGGAAACAGCTTCCGGGGGAAGCATGGAGGCCAAGAGTGATCTCGTCTTCAGCCCCATTCTCCCCTCCGGCACGACGGCACACTTATTTTGAACATTCTACTACACGCTTGGCTTAACGAGGAATCACGTGACCAGCGCGACCGTTTGGCACGGCGTCCGATGCTCCGCTCGGCGTTAGTTGTGAACCGCGAGTCTTCATGGAAGGACCTGACGTCGTTACGGAGTGTTTTGTGAGACTCGACGGAAGAGGCGTCTCCCCCTAACGGAGTGGGCTCTGCCGATGGTGATGAATGCTTCATGGGCGTCAGGATACAATCGATCCGCACGACGCAGTGAAAACCATTTTTTAAACGAAGTCGGTATTATTGCGCGCTTCCGACGACACGGAACTCCTTAGAAAACAAACCCGCGTTACTGCGAGGTTTATAAAATATGCGTTTTGATTTGGTATTCATGGTGGCTCTTCAAACAACAATCTGAAAACCAAAGTTTACACAATGAACGTACAAATGCTGTACAAAGCCCGATGCCTCGAGAGCCGAAGGGACGAGGATTCCAGCTTCGGGGAAAGGCGCAAAAAAACAAGGATTCTCGCATTTACCAGGTGACGTAGGTAGGCTACCCTCACTATGGTAATTGCCCAACGTAACGTAGGTATGGCATAGCCTTATATGCAATTGGCGGTGACGTGGGTATGGCATATACTGTTATGTAAGAGGATCATCGAATAGCGAAATTAAGCGTGTTTATGGTACGTTTGTGATGATCGTACAATGTAACAGAAAATATGGTACTGTGGACAACTGGTAGTTTGGAAACCACATCGTACATGCAACAGGAAAAATGGGGTACTGGGTATATGGTTTGGTACCTGGTACATGTAAAGGAACTGGAGTACAGGTATTGGTAGTTGAAACATATACAATCTATA
>JAXMNL010001232.1:0-22626 GCA_035128595.1 Eptatretus atami
GCGGACCCTGGTCCCTCTCCTTTGCCGCCCCGGCCGCGGTTTGGCCTCCCGTCCGATGCGCTTGTGGGTCTGGCCCCCTAGCCCCCGCCCGTCCCTCCGTCCCTGCCTTCTTGCCCCGTCCGGCCCTTCGTGCTCTTCTGTTCCTCGTTCCTGCCCTCGGTGCTCGCTTGCCGCCCTTTCCCTTGGCTGTTTGTCCTTCCTTTTGCCGGCTTTCCCTGCCGTCCGCTCTTGTTCTGCTCTCTCTCTTCTCCTCCCTTGCTTTGGCTCCTTGTTCTCGTTTTTTCCTCTTGTCCCCTTTGCCCCTGCCCCGTCGGCGGCTCTTACCCCTTCCCCGTTCTTTTGCCTTCCTTTTTCCGCTCTGGTGCCCCCTTTGGTTCGTGCTTGCCCGCGTTTTTCTGCGCCTGGGCTCTTGCTGTTTTTGCCCCTGTGTCCGTGGCTCGCTCTGCTCCTTGTTGTCCTTTGTGTGTCCCGTTTGTTCTGCGCTGCGGTTTTTTCCATCCCCGCGGCCGGTGCTGGTGATTTCTGTCTCCCTTTCCAGCCCCTGCCCCTGTCCTTCTTGCTGCCCTCCTGCCCTCTTCTTCCCGCCCTCCGTCTCGTGCCTTGGTGTTGGGTCTTTATTCTGCCTCGTTCCTCCCGCACCCGTTCCCTGCCGTCTTCGCCCGCCCCTGCCCCGGCCTTCTTTGTCTCTCCCCTCTTTCCCCGCTCTCTTCCCCTCTCTGCTATTTTGTCGTTCTCCCCTTTGGTCGGGTGTCTCTTTGTTGCTGCCTCCTTTTTGTCTTTTTCCTTTCTCTTCCTTTGAATCTCCTGGCGCTGGCTTTCCATCTTCTTATCCCCCCCTGTTGTGGCACTTCCTCTTCGCCCACTGTTTCCTGGCCGTTCTTTGCTTTTGCTGTCTTGTATTTGCTGGCCGCGTCCGGCCTTGTTGCCCCCCCCCCTTGTCCGGTCCTCTCCCGTGGTGTCTTCTTTGGTGTTCTGTCCGTTGCTGCCTGCTCCCTGCTTTGTTGCCCCCCCCCTTGTCCGGTTTCCTCTCCCGTGTGTCTCTTTGCTGTTTCTGTCCGTTCGCTGCTGCTTCCCCCCTTTGTTCCCCCGCCCCCTTTGGTCCGGTCTCTCTCCGGTGTGCTTTTTTGCTGTTTCTGTCCTCCGTGTCCTCCTCCGCCCTTGTTTGCCTCTCCGCCTCCCTCCAGTCCGTTTCCTGGCAGCCTCTTCTCTTGGGTCTCCGCCCGCTCTGCTTTTTCCGTTTCTCTCGCACCCTCTGGTGTTCCCTCTCCGCCTGTCCTCCCCGCCCTTCCCGCCCTTCGTGCCTTGTCGCTCCCCCCCGCCCTTGCCGCCTCGCCTTCTGGCTTCCTACCGCCTGTTTCCTTGGCTCCCCTGTCACCCCCGCCCTCCCCCCTCTTCCCCCGTTGTTCCCGCCCCCGTTCCGCGCTCTCGCGCTTTCCCTGTCTCTCCTCCTTGTTGTTCTTCGTCCCCTCGACGTTCTCTTCTTCTTCTTGTTGTTCTTTTTCCTTCTTCTTCCTCTTCCCCTCTTTGTTTATCTCCGTTTCCCCCCCTTCGTGCTGGCTCGCTCGGTTCTCGCGTCCCGCTCTGTCTCCTCCCCCTCCCCGCCCTGTGTTCCTGCGCCCGCGGCTTTTGGGGGTCGGGTCCCCTTTGGTTGCCCCCCCTCGTTTCCTTTTCTCCTTTCCCCTTGCTCGCCCTCCCTCCCTTTGCTGTTTTCCTGCGCCCTGGCTCCCCTGTTTCCCTCTTCCCTGCCGCGCCTTCGTATTCTCCTGCCGCCTCTGCGCGCTGCTCCGCCCCGTTCTCCCGCCCCCTCTTCCCCCCCTTCTTTTTTCCGGCCTTTTTTCGCCCCCTTCTGTCCTTTTTCCGGCGGTTTCCTCCCCCGGCCCTTTTTTTTGTCCCTTTTTTTTTCCCCTGCCCTGCTTGTCTTCTTCTCTTTCGTTCCCCTCTCTTTTCCCTGCCTGGTTTTCCTTTTTTCGCCTTTTCCTTGCCCTTCTTTTTCTCCACTTTTCCCCTCTTCTTTCCCCCCGTCGCCCCTTTTCGCCCGCGCCTTCTGCCTTGCCCCCTATGGTTTCCTGCCGGCCGTACTCTGCTCCCCCTCCGGGGGTGGTCCCCTTTCTCGCCGCGCCCTGTCCGGTCCCCCCCTTCCCCCCGCCTTCGTCTCCGCCGCTTTGGCTCCCGGGCACTCATCAGTGTGCTCCACTGCCAATCCACGCCTTGTTGTACTAGCCCCTTTGTCAGGTTTCCTCTCCGGTGTGGTGTTTTTGCTGCGTCGTTAGGTCGTGTGCATTCCTGATCCAATATGCTTTTGTTGCCACGGCCCTTGTGAGGTTTTTTTCCCCCTAATTTTTTTTGCAATGACGCTCATTCGTGAAACGCCCCCCAAAGGCCTTCCTGCATTGTGCACCTTGTCAGGTCCTCTCCCCTGTGTGACTCTCACCTGTGTGTATTTTTCGCCTATTCTTTAACACCCCTGCATGGGCGGTGCAGTCTTTGTTTGGTCACGACACTTGGTTTGGCTTGTCACTTCTTGGGCTCTCCTGTTGCCCACCACTTGCTCCACACCTGTCGCCGTTGGTTGTTGTTGCGCAGACACGCCCTCCACAATTTCTCAACATCCTGCCCCAGAAATCTGTCGTGCATGCATTGCCAAAGAACTTCTCTGTCCACCGCGGGCCCGAACTTGGCCAAGTGCAACGACCTTCCCTTTTCTCTGCAAGCAGCCATTGCCGCCAACATCACGTAAACCACTTTTCCCCTTGCATCATGGCCTCCTAGCGGCTGGTCGTCACTCGCACGTTCTTCTGCCCCATCCCCATCCGTTACCGTGAGCTACACCATTATTTCGCCGCCTGCCACTTTGCGCCGCCCTCGAGCTCCTCCACATCCTCCACTCATTCTCCTCTACTGTTTCTTGGCTGGGTTTGCCGTCCCCAAAAATTTCTTCTTCCCTCCTCGCATCCTGATCCGCTCAAAGAAGTTTCTCGATTTTCGATCAAGGTTTCGATTCCCAACCATTTGGCTGGCATCACCACTTCGCCGCATGCGTCATGTCTCACCCGATCTCACCATGGGCCAGTTGTTACACGTGCGTTTCATTTTTTTCGTGGTGGTTTCGGAGCCAAATTTATCTCCCCATTTTCCTTCATCCCATCGAGCCTGCCATACCACCGTGACTATGATAGACCAGCGTTCCCAATCCAAATCCCCTGGGGGTCCTCCATATGGTTTCCCAAAAGTTTTGCTCGATCGGCACAAGCGGTTCCACGCAGCCACAACAATTTTCCAGTGCCCCAATATTTGCATGCACACCCCCACACCCATCCACCACCACGCACACCCCCCCCCCACACCCCCCACATTGGCGTTAATGTAGCCACCCTTTACTTGTGGTCCACGGTGCCAGTGTCGTTCAGGCGTTCCGCTCTCGTTTTCGCAGTTTCGCTCCCGCTCTCCCGTAAGTCTTTAACCTCGCTCTCCCGCTCCGGCTCACTTTTCTCCCATCTACCTCCCGTGGTCGCCCTTCGTTCCTTCCCTCCGTGCTCTGTCTTCTCTAGTCTTTCAGTTCCTTCTCTCTTCTCACCCCAAGGAATCCTTTCTGTTTTACCCCTCACCTGATCGACTACCTTTTCCCGTGCCCACATGCCCAATCCTCCACCATTTCCGCCGCTCCCCGCCACGAGTTGAGCCCCATCCTGCCTTCATGTCGCAGGCCATTTGTCGTGCTGTCCGCGGGTGGCCACCTGTGCCTCTGGCGTCTGTGCCTTGGGGCCGGGCTCCTCTGGTCGGGGTCACCAAGGCTCCACCAAGCGTGTTGCGGTTGTGATCCGGAAGGACACTCACAGGTTTGAACTTTCTTTCCCCTGATCAATACCGGACAAACTTCTGTCCATGCTGGTGATTCACAGGGCGGTGTTGGTTCTCCTCAGGCGTCCTTCACCTGCAGGGAGAGGTAAGTCGGCTTGTCTCTCACAGCCGTGTTTGCTCGGGCAGGTCGGCCCCATGTAGTCCCACAAATGTTAGGCTTGGTGTGCCGGTGCGGGGTCCAACACAGGGTAATGTTCTCTGTTTGGTGTCCGGAGTAGAGTATCGTGATGACGTCATGAGGTGTCAACATGGTATCCCGAGATGTCCTAGGGGTGTCTGGATGGGTTCCCTTTCCCATTATCCCCACCAACTTGATGGGGTTTCTCCTTGGGGGGTGTCGTCGGGTCCGGCTCCTTATCCTCGGGTGCAACCGCCTGGACCCCGGCGGTCTAGGGTCTCCCGCCCGCCCGCGTTTCCTCCATCGGGCCGCTCGTGTCCGGGCGTTCTCTTTTGTGTCTTCACCGGCTCTCGGGTCTCCTGCACCGTCTGGTACTGTGTCGTGTGGTGGGTACGCTGTGGTGCCGGCCGAGGGTCGAGGTGTTTGGGGCCTCCACCCGTGTCGGCTTGTCGGTCACCGTTTCTCGCCGGGTTCTCCCCACCGTCTCCCGTGCCCCCCCCGCCGGAGTTCCGGGGTTTCGTCGTCGTCCTATTTTGTGCCTGGTGTTGGCTTTGGTGGGGGTTGCGGGCTTGGGTCTGGCCCTGGTTTCAAATCCCATTGGCTGTTGTTTACCAGGTGGGGTTGCTCAGCCTGTCTCCTTCGGTCGGCTGTGCCCCTTGCTGGTCATCTGTGTCGGGTTGCGCCCCGTCCAGGTTGTCCCCTCCCCCCCCTTCCCACTGTACCTTTTTGTTCTGTGCCCCTGGTCCGTCAGTGTAACGCTCTTCCGTGGCCTGCTTTGTGTTCCCTCCCCTCCCCCCCTGCTCCTGTTTTTCCCCTGATTTGTCCCTTCTTCCTCCGGCCTTTCCCATCTCGGGTTCCTTTCCGCACGCCTCAGTGTTGGGTTGTTTCTCGGTCCACTCCCGACTCTGCCTACCGACCCTCTGGCCTCCCCCCGGCCTCCGTATGGTTTTGTGGTTATTTTTGTCTTTTTCAGATGGTTGTTTCCTTTATCTTTTGGTTTTTTTTTTGTCCGTTGGTGTTTGTTAGTTCCCCTTCGTTCGGTTCTGGCTGTTGCCTCCGTTCTTGTGGTCCTCGCGGGTTCCCCCGTTCCCCGTTGCTGTTCTCTCCTGTGGTATTTTGGTCTTTTGTTGCTTTTTTTTTTTTTTTTTTTTGTGGGGGCCGCACCTCTTCCCGCCTCCACTACGTGGGTTGGGCATCTTTTTACTTTTGCACAAGCTCCCCGCTTGGCTTTGCGATTCTCCCCAATTTCTTTCCCTTTTTTTCTCTTCCCTGGCCCCCCCTGATGTGTTCTTGGGTCTTGGGTTCCTTGCCCGCATACTATCCACCGGTTTGCACGGTCCGTTCGGCCTTCTCTTCTGTCGTCAGGCGCCGGCCGCCTTGTCTCTTGTGTCCAGTTGCCCCACCCCCCGTCCCGTCCGTGTATGCCCCCACCCTCACCCGGTGGTGTCCTTTTTTCTTTCAGATCTTACGAGGTCTTGTTTCATGTGTCTACAAGCCGGCACACTGAAGGGCCCGTGAGTCCGGCGCCCTCCTCTTCCCGTGACCCCGATGTTGGATGGGTTTTCACCTCTTTACCCGGGTACTGGTTTTTCTGTGCACCTCACAGCGCTTTTTTTTTTCTTACCGGGCGCACGCACAGTTGGTTTGCCCTTTCTGGGCACAACCACTGGTTGGTGTTTTGGTCGCCTGGTCTTCCAGTGTGCTCTCTCTCTCCTCCCGGCCGACCTTGATCTGATCCCATGCTTTCTCACCAACTGCCCGTTGGACTTCCCCATGATGGGAGGTTTGCCTTGTCGTGATGGGGGTTATTCTCCTCAACTGCCTTGCTGGTGTGGGGTAGTGGCGTCAGTGGCAGTGCCATCGGGTTCCTCCCCCGCTCGCGCTTGTGTCTGTGCGTTGTCCGATGTTGTCTTCGTGTTTTGTCTGCTGTGTGTGCCCGTTTGTGTTTGGTCCTCACCGACCTTGGCACCATGTGTCCCATCGGCTTTGCATCTGTTTGTCTCTGCGGGGTGGGTGTTACACTCCAAAGGGGTGTTGTGGGTTTGGTCCTTTTTGGCACAACTTTTTTTTGCCGTTTGGTAGTTTGTCCCCGTCCTCTTTCGGTGTCTCTTTTTCTTCGCCGTCCACTTTATTCGTGTGATCCACGCCTTGTCTCTTTGGTTCTTTGTTCAGCTTTGGCCACTCCTCCGACTGTCACTCGGTTCTCTCTGCATGGTCGGTGCTCCTGAGGTGTTTGCGGCCCTGCCGGGTCTGTGCCCTCCACGTTGCTGGTATCTTGTGTGCGTGTGGGCGTGTCTCGTTGGCGCGCCCTCTCCTCCTCTCCCGGCCGCGGCACGTCAGGGCCCTTGCCGCCGGTCTGCGCAGGTGTCCCTTGGGGGTCCACTGTGGCACCTGCCACCCACACCCACAGTTAATCGCTCCTTGACACGGGTGATGCTCCCGTCTCTGGGCTTTGGTGTGCGTTCCCCGTCCGCCTCCACGTCACACGCCCTGGTGCTCACTCCCCCGGCCGTGAGGGTTCATTTGGTGGCTGGCCCGGTGATTGTTTGAGTGGTTCTTCCCACCTTGGAGCTGGGGGTCCCGTGTCTCCTTTTATGGCCGGATTCGGTGACCTTGGTGGTGTTGTGGGTGCGACGCCGATTGTTTTGGTTCGGTCCGGTGGTCCGCCTTCAGTGGTGCTGTCCGGTTTGTCTGGGGGGTCCCCCCTCTCCCAGTGCCGTTCTCGTTTCTACTTGCAATTTTTTTTCCTTCCCCTCGGCCAACCTCTGTGACCCTCTTGGTCTCCCCCATCCAGTTCCCATCTCTCCTCTTACCGTACCCAGTTGTCGAGCTGCTCCAGTGGGCGTATTGGCGCGCATTCGGGTCATGTCGCTGTGGGTGTTGCCGTCCCCCCTTCGGCGCAGTCTGGGCGCTCTCGCGCCTCTCACCGGCCCACCCCCGCCTGCCGCCACATTCTACCCACCCGCCGTTGCGGTCCTGTGTGGCCAGTTTAAGTGGTGGCTTTCCCTAGTTTGTGTGCGTTTTTCCTTCCTTTAATTCAGTCCTGTTTGTCACATGGGCATTTGGTCCCGGTGTTTCCGTATCCTTGCCTCAACGCCCCCCCCCATTCAGTTTCGTGTCAGCCACTGGGAAGGGGTTCCGTGAGGAGGGGGGGGGGGTGTCATGGGGAGAGAGTTGGTTGTTGAGTCTAGATATGCTGTGTCTGAAGGCACTCGGTGGGCACTACCTCCATGCTGTCAGTTTCGTCTTGTATCCCCTGTAGGCGGTTGATTCGGACATGACAAATTTTCGGCTTGTTCTTGTCCAATCCCTCATCCCAGTTTCGTCCGCCGTCCTGTTTTTAGTTCCTGCTACTGTCGCTTTCGGCCCGTCTCACTGATGGTCAGTCACATTCTCGGTCCAGACCGGTGTGTCTTCACCAACATCTAATAATTTTGTGTGCCCTTCCCAGCTCTCACCACCATTTCGTCTGTCCTTCCCATTTTTGACATTTTTGTTCCGAAACAACAAAGGCCACAACGACAGACAGCAGGGGTCCAACCTTCCCCTTTGTGGCCGTTAATGTGTTACGTTTTGGAAGCTGCCCTGGGGGCATCTGGACCGTCGGTGACCCAGGTTAGTTGTTTCTCAATTTTTTTAGTTTTTCGTCTTTCTTTGCGTAGGTCCTTGGTTTCTTGTCACGCGGTAGGGGCTCAGTGTGTGTGCGTGGGGGTGGGGGGGGGGCGGAAGAATGTGCTGCTTAGTTTGTGTGTTGTCTTTTTTCGGGGTAGAAGTGTGATGTCTTCCTCCTCCCCCCCCCCCCCCCCACTCTCTGCTCCATTCCATCTTTCTTTCTTCACCTCCATTGCGGTCCATTCCCTCCCCTCGGCTACTTTCAATCTTTCCTACTTCACACAATCGGTCCATTTACCGCCATCCCCTCTACTCCTTTCAATAATGCCTCCTTTTCCCCATCGGTCCATTACTATTTACTACCCCTCTGGTTTTCTCACTCTACCAATTACCTCCATTCACCAAACATCATTTTGACAATCCCTCCTTCACCCCATTGGTCTTACCTTCGGCCAGCAGCCGTTCCATCGTCCCTCAGTCCGGCGGAATCCCTCTCCGTTTTCCCTCCATTCGCACATTTTTTAATTTGGCACATTCAATCCGTTTGTGGTGGTTAATCCTTCGGGCGATCGGATTACCTTCACCACATGCACGACGTGTCATTCTCACATGCGTGTTCGTGGTACGAGGTGCGGCGTTTTCCCGTTCATGTTGGGTGTGGCACATCTCGCTGGCGTGGTACAGTACAGGACTGCACACTGAATGATTGCGCGCAAGGAGGGGGGCGGGGGGCTCCCGTCGCGGCCGCGCAAGGAGGGGGCGGGGGCTCCCGTCGCGGCCTTAGGTACATGAAGGGAGGGAAGAGGCTGCATTGAAAGCTTACTCAGAATGAAGCGGCATTTTCCACAGGTTGCATCGTGGACCCGCCACCATCGGATGCGCACAAATAAGGAGGTGGCTCCGATGAGCTGAGATGGAAAAAAGAGATATTTAAAGAAGAAGAGGACAGAAGCACACGATGCAAAAAAGATGGAAAAAGGTGAGATCCTGAGAGGAAAGAGAAGCTCGGAGCTGGTCCTCGTGTTTTGGAGAGAAGCGAGAGAGAGAGAGAGAGAGAGAGAGAGAGAGAGAGAGAGAGAGAGAGAGAGAGAGAGAGAGAGAGAGAGAGAGAGAGAGAGAGAGAGAGAGAGAGAGAGAGAGAGAGAGAGAGAGAGAGAGAGAGAGAGAGAGAGAGAGAGAGAGAGAGAGAGAGAGAGAGAGAGAGAGAGAGAGAGAGAGAGAGAGAGAGAGAGAGAGAGAGGAGAGAATTGAAGGAAAATGTTTCAAAATATTTTTCTGTGAAACCACTCATTAATGCCGTTTTAGTATCAAACTCTTATCGTCATCGGTACTAAATGATACACCTAAAGTTTTGCATCAATTGGTTCAGTGGTTTGTCAGAATTTTTTAAACCATTTAACTTCAATCCAATAGAGCTGCCGAACACGTGACCTATGACGTTTTTGCTCTCAAACTTATTTATCATCGTTAGTCGATCATATATATGAAGTTTCGCCTCAATCTGGCCACATGACCTGTGACATCATAACTTTAAAACCAGCCCTCAAATTGGGAAGTCGATCATTTATAAAGTTTTGCATTGATCAGATGAGGTGTGTTTTTGAATCAAATATGGCTGTCAAACAAACCATGTGACCAATGACATCATCGTTTTCACACTGCAGGAAGCAATGGTATTGGATCATGTTTGTAAAGTTTTGCATCGATAGGTTAGCGGTTTTGGAGAAATCGTTTTTTAAAGATGTTCCGACAATTCACTATGGACGCCACACCATGTGACTGATGACGTTTTAGTTCTCAAACTTTAATCCACAAGTCTCGTCGATGACAGACGTAAAGGTTTGTGTGCATCGTTTGGGTGGTTTGAGAGAAGATGAATTTGGAAAGTGTTCGCTAAAATACAATATGGCTCCCAGAACACGTGATGTTTTAGTTCTCAAGCTTTAATCCCCGTGGGTATTCGATAACACAGTTAAAGTTTGGTGTCGATCAGTGGGAGGTTTGAGAGGAGATTTTGTTTTTAAAGGTTTTGCTAAAATCCAATATGTCTGCCAAACCACACTATCGATGACGTTATAGTATCAAACTTTCTTTCCACTGCACAGTCGATCAAACTTGTAAGGTTTTGCATTGATCTGGTAAGCTGTTTCAGAGAAGATTTTTACCTCCACCACCGAAGATGGATGGAAGTAATGTATTCACCCATGTCTGTCTGTCTGTTTGTGAACAAATACCTCAAAAAGTTGTGGACGATTGGGACGAAACTTTTGTGGATGAGTCGGTTCGGTGAGAGAACAAGCCGATTACATTTTTTTCAGGTACGAATCCAAATCCAGTCTATCAGTGGGATACAAAACGTAAACTAAAGTCACCGTAAAGATACAAAACGAAACTGAAAGCCTCCAAAGCCAGTCGCCGACTGGGAATCCTCAGTCGTGCAAAGTCCTTCTTCAGCCACCTCAGCTCCTGACCACTAACAAAGCTTTCGTCCGCAGCCTGATGGAGTATTGCTCTCCTCTCTGGGCTGGGGCTCCTGCCTCTGACCTTTCTTGGCTTCGCGCTGTGGAAATCAATGCATTTCGGATCAATGGTATCTCCTGTGGTCAGGCTGAGTCTTTGGGCCCCTCACTCTCTCACCGCAGGCAGGTCGGTGGTCTTTCTGTCTTCTGCCGTCTCTTCTCCTGTCTTACCCCCCTGCTCTGTCTGCAATGTCTCCCCCCATATTTCAACAAGTTGCTCAAGGTCCACCACCCGAACAAATCGTTTTACCTTCTGGTAAAACTACCAAAATCACGAATCACTGCTCACCTGCATCTTTTCATTCCTCGTTTTTCCCGCCTTTGGAATAAACTTTCACACTCTCTTCATTCCCATTCTTCCCTCCAGGCTTTGAAAACAGCTGTTCACAACCATGTCTTATCTTGCCCCAACCAAAAACTCGATATTTCTACCCTGTTAATCACCCCAAACCCACCTCTTTGTACCTCAATATTTTTGCAACGGGATGTTAGTTGTGCCAATCCGACCTCCGTCAGCCCAGTGGATCTCCACATATCGAGCGAGCGAAGCTGTTGGCAGTTTAAGGCCAGACTGGTAAAACCGTGTTGGGATGTTTCACCTGAGGTTGGAAAGATGAGGAACATGCATCATGACACACATTGCTGCAGGGGAAGGAAATGCTTCTGTGAATCCTTTAACACATGGGACATTCAAACTCAAACAAATCTCCAACAAATATATCATCAGCGGCAGTGTACGACAAACATACAGTCATCGTCTCCTTTCTTCTTTCAGGCACGAGCTTTGATTAAAATTTAATTCCTTTTTTTATCCCTGAGCTTTTTCAAAAAAATTATGTCAGCTTTTATTATCTTCGCTGTTTTCGAAGCTATTATTATCTTCGCTTTTATCTTAGCTATTATTATCTTAGCTATAATCTAAGCTATTATGATGAAAGCTATTACCTTAACTTTATGATCTCAGCTGTGATTATCTGAGCAATTATCTAAGCTATTATTATCTTCACTATTATTATCTCAGCTGTTATCTCAGCTATGATCTAAGCTCTTATTATCTTCGCTATTATATGAGCTCTTATTATCTTACCTATTATCTGAGCTATTAATATTGTTATGGCTGTGGAAATTCGCAATGCACCATAAAGGGTCCTCAGGTGAGATATGTCGATAAGTTCATGTGTAGTTAGGCCACACCTGTTGTTTAGAGGGAATATGTGTGATTCATCCGGGCTGCGACGCTTTGAGTTAGCCATTTTTCTTTCTCTATTGTTATTTTGGACCATTAAGCCGCCAACAACTCAAACACCACCACCTTTGCCTCTTTACCTCCACAACTCCATCCGCAAACATCGCTTCACCGCCATTCCCAAACGACGCCGCCAACCACTAAACCACCACAGCAAACCCCCACCACCTTCGCCTTTTCGTGTCCGAAGTCGACCTGCGGCGAGGTACGATCGCCCGGTCGACCACTCGCGCAGGTACTTAGGTAGGTCGAATTTGGCGAGCAACCCTATCCTGTGCGGGTGGGCAATTGGCACGATCGTGCGAGGTTAAACCCCACCGTGACTGGCTCCAGGCGGTAGTTCCAGGAGGGTCCCGACTGAATTGTCCGTTCCGGTGGGCGACGCGTCGCGATTCGAGTTACGTGGCCGATCGCACGCCGGACGGGCCAGAAATTCGTAACAATATCTTACCTATTATCTGAGCTTTATTATCTTACCGAGTATCTGAGCGATTATTTCTTAGCTATGATCGAAGCTATATTATCTAAGCCTTATAATCTTAGCGATTATCTCAGCTATAATTATATAAGCTGTTATCGAAGCTATTATCAAAGCTATTATTATCTACGCTATTATTATCTGAGCTATTATTATCTTACCTATTATCTGAGCTGTTATTATCTCAGCTGTTATCTGAGCTTTATTATCGAAGCTAATATAGCCTGGTGTTGGCGTAGTGGTTAGGGTAGTGGCTTGGGATCAAAAGGTCCTGAGTTCAAGCCCCGTTGGCCGCTTGAATTAATACACACCAGGAGGTTGACTGAGCATGTCATCCTTCTGAGGTCGGCGAAGTGAGTACCAGTGTCTGGGCCCGGTGTATGCCCCGGTTAAGAATAGGTGTACCATATCCCTGTGTCGTAAGAGGCGACCAGGGTTGCGTCAGGAAGGGCATCCAGCGTAAAACCCGTGCCAAATCATTATGCGGATCATAAGGGATGATCCGCTGTGACGACCCCTAACGGGAGCAGCCGAAAGAAGAAGAAGAAGATTATCGAAGCTATTATTATCTCAGCAATTATTATCTGAGCTGTTATTATCTCAGCTATTATCTAAGCTATTTTGGAAGCTTTATTATCGAAGCAATTGTTATCTTTGCAATTAACATTGCTATATCATGTAAGCTATTTTTTATAAGCTATTATCTCAGCTATATTATCTGACCTATTATTATCAAAGCCATTATCTCAGCTTTATTATCAAAGCTATTATTATTGAAGCTATAATCTAAGCAATTATTATCGAAGCTATTATCGAAGCTTTATTATCTGAGCTATTGTTATCTCAGCTATTATTGTCAAAGCTATAATCTAAGCTATTATTATCTTAGCTATTATCTCAGCTGTTATTATCTCAGCTTCATTATCTAAGCTATTATCGAAGGTATTATCTTTGCTATTATCTCAGCTATTATTATGTAAGCTATTATCTAAGCTATTATCTGAGCTATTATTATATGAGCTATTATTATCTTTGCTATTATCTGAGCTTTATTATTTAAGCTATTATCTCTGCTATAATAATCTCTGAAATTAATATCTAAGCTATTATTATTTCAGCTATTATCTAAGCTTTATTATATAAGCTATTATCTCAGCTATTATTATGTAAGCTATTATCTAAGATTTATTATCGGAGCTAATATTATCGGAGGTATTCTTATCTTTGCTATTATCTCAGCTATTATGATCTAAGCCATTACCGAAGCTTTATTATTTGAGCTATAATCTGAGATATTTTTATTTTCGCTATAATCCAAGCTATTATTGTCGAAGCTATTATCTAGGCTTAATTATCGAAGCTACAATCGAAGCTATTATTATCTTAGCTATCATCTAAGCTATTATTATCTTAGCTATTAACAGCTTTATTGTCGAAGCTATAATTATGAAAGCTATTATTATCGAAGCCATTATTGTCTTTGCTATTATCTAAGCTATTATTTTCTCAGCTATTATTATCTGAGCTATTATTATCGAACCTATTATCTAAGCTTTATTATCTAAGCTATTGTTATCGAAGCTATTAACTAAGTGAACACGTCATTAGCAATGGCCTCTATTCTTTTTCTTTTGAACCCAAGTAATCATATCTGGTCGCAAAACGCTTTGTTTTTCCTGAGTGTACGCTCGGATGGGATCTTAAGGTCGACTGTGAGCGGGTACTTCAATGCTTTACAATGATTGCTTTTGCGTTATTTTCACAAATTTCTCAACTGCGATTATCAAAATTTTGATGAGTGAAGTGCAAGGATTTATCGTAACCAACTCTGTGTGTCGTTGCTCAACTTGTGTCCAGATGTTCTGGCAGAGTTTTTTTTTTAGTTGTTCTGTCACTAAGCGTCTTGTTGTTTGTGGGCCGGGTATCGCTGCGAGCACACGCTGGATGAAGCGTAGAGTCGGTCCACCGAAGAAACCGGATCTCGATCGTTACCCCTCGGATAACTCCGAAGGTACGGGTCCCTTGCTGGACCGTGATCGTCAATAAAATCAACTCGCGTGGCAACAGGGTTATTGCCAAACTTCAACATACTAGAGCCCACGTGGCGAGTACCGAAGAATTCGACACCCTCGACGGTCGACTCCAAACAGGACGAGCCGTAGTCCATGCTCGACCCCATGCACGTTAACCGAGCGGAATGCTTACCGAGTCCGTCGGTCCAAATGCACAACTACGCGCGCAACGGGCCTTCTTAATCCCACACGCCACCGTGCTAAAGCCAATGAAGGAAAGGACAAAAACGAGCTGAAATCATCACAATAGGTAATATTTATTACAATAGGTGAAGGGACACATAAGAGCAGAGTTAAACCGACTATAAAGAATTGCCATAATGTACAGCAAAAGCCACTTAACCAGTTTGCTTCACTTAAGCCACGGCCCACAAGGAACACCAACGCATAGACAAATACCCAAAAGAACGGACCCAGTGGTCTTATTTCGGCCTCCAGCCTACGGAGATAGTTCGGCTGGAAGTCAGGACGGCTGGCTACCTGGGCGCGAGCGTTGTGGCTGGACTGTCCACCCTCTCCGGAGCTCTTGGTCGCCAGAAGACAGACCAGGGCAGCCAGAGCCAGGACCAGCGCCAGCGACGAGATCAGGCCAGACCAGCGTCGAGCAGACCCAGACCAGCGTTGAGAGATGCGATCCGAGAACCAGACCTGCGCCGCGACGAAGGAGAGAGATGAGATCATAGCAGCGCCAGCGACGAGATGAGATGAGATGCAGAAAGTACCAGACGCTCGAGCCCACGGGACCATCCTTCCCTTTCGACCCGAGCACACGCTTCTTTTGTCTTGGGGAGGGGCCTCCCTTTCCTGACCACTCGCCTCCTGATTGGTCGGACCATCGCGCGATCCCTGGCCGTCCTCCATTGGACAGGCCCTGGTAGGCGGGGCAACTCCCACCTTCTGGGCGAAAGTCCCGAGCGGAGGCGTTTGTGGCTCGTCCACCTCCTCACCTCTGGCCTCGTGCTTAATGTGCGATCGAGTTGAGTCGGAACGGGTGGGTGAGACGCCCCGCTCCTTGCAGTATTGGAGAAGAGAGGACGCCGTGCCTCCGTTAGACTCCGCCCACGCGCTCGCTTGCTGGCAGGGAATGGCGCGACGAAGAATGCGCGAGCAGAGTGTTGTGCTGTGAGAGCGAAGACTGGTGTGTGAAGGTGATGTAAAAATCCTATTTATCAAAATAACTCAGCGCCACGAACATTTAATCCCATTAGACACGGGGATGGATTCTACTGGAAACACACACTTACCGATATAACTGAGCTTCGGGGACCTGAATGTTGAGTGCAATAAACTTCCAGACATCACAATATATCATTCTCTTTGCTAACCCCAACCTCCACCCTTCATCTTTCTTTTCTTTTTCCTCCTCCCCCCTCCCCTTCTCTTTCACTCTCTGTCCCCTCCTCGCTCCCCCATCCTAATAACATGCAGCACTCTCCTCCCACACCTCCTGTAGCTCTCTCGTTGTCTCTGTTTGTCTATATGGTGTGGTGTGTGTGTGTGTGTGTGTGTGTGTTGTGTGTGTGTGTCTCTTTCTCTCTCACGACTCCCTCCACAGTGCCATAGCACGTTTGTGAGGTTGTCCTTTTCGCTCTCCCCTCCTCCTTTCCGAGCCCCCCTTTTCATCCTCTCTGCCTCCTCTCCCCCTCTCACCTTACACCTGCCTCCGCTCTCCCACCCTCTTTCACCCCGCCCCCACTCCTTTTATTTTATCCGTCAGTGAAGCGACGCGTTGTATTTGCTCGTCACAATACATTCGCAAAAAGTACGCACTTGGCCAGAACCTCGTGTTCTTTTGATAACAACAAGTAGGCTATAGTGAGTCATTAATACTTCAACAGATATGGTCCCGTTAAATGGGACATGATTCATTTGATATACACGAGTGCGTCATTAGTCCATTAGAACAATTTTAGTTTCTTCACGGCCTTGTGGCACACCTGCCTGCTGTACTGGAGCATTCACTTGCTTTTCACCAAGCCCAGATGTGCTTTCCTTGGCCATTGTGGGAATTATACATTCGTTATTATTGTTGACAAATTATACTTCCATTATTATGATTTTGTTGGAAATATTATTTGTATTAATTAACCTCCGCCATCGAAGATCGGAGGTTACTGTTTCACCCCTTTCTGTTTGTTTGTTTATTTTGTTTGTTTTGTTTGTTTGTGAAACAGTTATAACGGAAAAAACTCCTTGACGGATTTCGACGAAACTTGGTGGGGGGTTAGTATGGTCCAAGGGATCATGCCATTAAATTTGGACTTTGGTCCCCCCCCCCCCCAAAAAAAAAATTGTTTAGAGAAATTTTTTTTTTTCGCATTTTCTACATGTTTTAAGTGATTTCCAACCCCCCCCCAAAAAAAATTTACCCCCCCCCCCAAAAAAAGAGAATTTTTTTTTTTTTTGCATTTCTACGTTTTAAGTGATTTCCAACCCCCCCCCCAAAAAAAAAATTGTTACCCCCCCCCCCAAAAAAAAATAGAGAAATTTTTTTTGGGCATTTCTACATGTTTTTTAAGTGATTTCCAACCCCCCCCCCCCCCAAAAAAAAATTGTTAGAGAAAAAAAAATTTTCTGCAACTTTTTTTTCAACAAAATTTCGATTTCTTTTTTTTGCATTTCTACATGTTTTAAGTGATTTCCAACCCCCCCCCCCCCCCCCCCCAAAAAAAAAAAAATGTTGGAGAAAAGAACTATAACTGTCAGCACTTGTTGACGTTCATATTTAATGAATAAGATATAAGGTTCACTTGAGTGACCCAGCTGTATGGCGGCGGAGTTTTTGCCACCTCTACCGAGTGCTCCCCTTAGTTAATATATTGCTTTGTTTCAATGTTATTGTCTTTCTTATTACCTCACCACCGAAAGTGAAGGAGGTTATATTTTCACCCCTCTCTGTCTGTCTCTTGTCTGTTTGCTTTGTTTTTGTCTGTGTGCAGGATATCTCAAAAAGTTGTGGAGGATCAGGATGAAATTTGGTGGGTAGGTTGGGTGTGTGACAAGGATGAACTGATTATTTGTTGGTGAAGATCCGGATCCGACTACTATAATTTTTAAAGTGATTTCTCACCAGTGATGAGATGGACCAAAATGATATATAGCAATATCTCATAAAGTTGTGGATGGATTCGGACGAAACTTGGTGGACACCTTTGGTGTGAGACAAGGGAAGAATTGATTCATTTTTGGTGAAGACCCGAATCCGGATCCAAGAAAGTTTTTCAGTATTTCTTCACCATTGAGAGACAGGCCTAAACTAATATTATAGCATGATATCTCAAAACTGTGGACGGATTCGGATGGAACGTTGGTGGACAGTTTGGGTGTGTGACCACGACAAATTGATTCGATTTTTGGTGATGATCTGAATCTGGATGTGGAGACGAGAATTATTATTTGAAGTGATTCTTCATCATTGAGGAGAGAGGCCAAAACGATATTTCGTATGATATTTCAAAAATGTATAGGGCCCGATATGTTCTCGTGGATCAGGCATTACGTGGCGAGGGCATGGTTTCGACCGAGTGCCCTTCTAGTTTGTTTTGGAATTAGAATGCCGTGCCATATTAGGACCAAGTAAGCTGCTCGATACACCTTAACTTGGCGTGCATTTAAAACATGGCAATTCCACCGGGTTCTTTGGAGATAAATAGCCGAATTCAACTCAGGTCTTGATATATTGGTGCTTCACAGTCCACATTAGAACGCTTCAGTAGAACTGCACCAAAAACATGTCACACACACACCTTATCCATTATAGCAGTATAAGGGTCTAAACTACTACAGGGACCGAAGAGGTCTTTTTGGTCCTCAGGGTTTTTGGGCCTCAGGGTCTTTTGGGGCCTTAGGTCTTTTGGGTCCTCGGAGTCTTTTGGCCCTCGGTGAAGAAACTGATAAACTTTGTTCAAGTCGATCATATATTCAGTGACAGTGTGAATACTTTTTCCATGTTTGGCTATGGCTTCGAAATGAACAACCAAGCCAGCCAAGTCGCTTTCGCACTCAGCAAGCACTCCAACAAAATAGTTGATAAGGAACGGCTGCTTGGCAAGCGATTACGATCTTCGATCGGGAACTTAAACATCCTTGCGCCCAGCGATGCCCAGAATATCAAACAATGTCGAATTGGACAAATGAACACTTTATTTTAGGAGTCGGCTGCTGATAAGCCCTGCACTGCTGATAAGTTGAATTCCTGAGTTTAAATTTGTAATTTGGCTCAGATTCCGAGATTGTAGGAGTTATGGCATGTGGCGGAAATGAAATGAAGCCACGAACGCTGGAGTTCTGGGTGTTTATATGCATAACAATTTACCCATGATTTGGAGATATGATGATCAGGCATTCAATGATATGAGTGAGGAAAGTGAAAAAAAACTTATCATTTAAGAAACCGTTGCGGCCTGTTCCAAGTCACAGACATTGTTGAGCAGGTCACAAAAATGGCGAATTAACACCCCAGTGAGGGAGAGCGAGGTGACCAAGAATATGCCTTGATAAAGGATAAAACATCGGGAAACTCCAGTGTTCGTGGCTTTATTTCATTTCCGCATGTGCCATAACCTCCACCATCTCTCAATCTGAGCCAAATTACAAATTTAAAACTCAGGAATTCAATCAAATAAGGCTTTTAATTATCTTCCAAAGGGGTGTTTTAAATTAACCCAAACACCCAATTTACCAGTCATGCAATTCCTTGGAGTTTTCTTTTGTTGCATGCAAATTTTCAGTGCGCTAGGTTTCTTGGTTTTGGAGTTTGAGGAGACACACACACAATGACTGACTGGCATTTATCATTATGGAAGAGGATAGATCGTGAAACACCCTGCAATCCGATCATCACGTAATCAAATCATTCTCATTTGTTGGAATGCGAAAAAACATTTCACTCAAATATCTCCTTTTGTCAAATTATTTCCACGACATAGAGGATGCAGAATGCCAACCAAAGATTTCAATGAAGTCGTGTCTTCAATAGGGGTCTTTATCGCCCAGATATGTTGTGGGTAGCTTTCATCCTTGAAGAGGCGACAAAGCCCGGTATTGTTCTGTGGTGGAATTACTCGAAACCTCCCTTGGAATCACTCCAGTAACTCCAGTCCCAATGAGAGTTGAACCATTTATTCACGTCGACACGGGAAAAAACAAATTCACAGAGCAACACCAAGATGAGGTGTTTGAACTTCCTTCTCTCAGAGATCTGTTCACAATCCTCGCTTTTTATTGCAAAATTATTTGCATAGAAAGGGGAAAGAGGGGGCATGGGTCGGACAAAGAACAGTGCACGTTATTCTTCATAAAACTACATATCACTCAATGTTCCTCAGTCTCTTAATTAGCAGAACACCATATTTGCTTTGTGTGCGAGCACAATAGGGTTTTTATCCCCCAGATAACTCGGGGGCAGCTTTCATTTTTGCAGAAG
Organism: Eptatretus atami; assembly: GCA_035128595.1. Taxonomy (NCBI): domain Eukaryota; kingdom Metazoa; phylum Chordata; class Myxini; order Myxiniformes; family Myxinidae; genus Eptatretus; species Eptatretus atami. The sequence goes on from JAXMNL010001232.1 coordinate 19,329, forward strand.
CGACAACGCCCTGTATTGTATCAAACGTGGGTCGATGGAAGTTGGTTCGAAGTTTGTCTTGTCTCTCACGGCTTTGTTTTAAAACACGATCCCAATGTCTTCCTGCACTACTTTTTCAGTTTCCTGGGTGGTGGTCGGAGCACCTACTGCACATGACCTGGCCAACTGCCATTGGATCACAAACGAGTCCTTGGAATCTGTAACCATGCTCTGCCCAAACCTTTGTGACCTGAACTTGTCGTCATGTGACGGAATACCACCCGGGGAATTCAGGCACTCTCGTCCTTGCAGAGGCTACAACGCCTCGTCCTGTACCGAACACGAATCGATGTATGCTCTTTACTAGTTTATGTTTGTTTTACTCTTCTCAGCTTTGTCGTTAATAAAACCATTGTAAGAAATCTTGATTTTTTTAATGGCAATGTGAAATCTACTGCTCCTTCCTTTCCCCGGCAAGTGGATTGAAAGTCTAACGCAGACGGAATGAGAAACGTGAAACCAAAATTAAATACAAGGAACATGTGAAGCTGGAATTTCGTACATTTCCCATTTACTTTCCTTCCATAGCCCATTGAGCTCGGCAAGGTCGATGTGGCCTTGATCGCGCCTTTCTTTAATCTACATGTCTACTGCCTGTGAGAGATTTTTTGCCATCTCCATGAGATTGCAAAGGAGATTGCCAGCTTAACGTCACCTCCATGATACATCACCCCACCCGCCCCCCCCCCCTGCTGGCACGGTGCCACAATGCTTTTTAGATCCTCAGACTGGCTTCTTCGATCTTGAAACGACACGAAGCGTTGCATTCTGGAATAAGCTAACAAATATGAGTGTCTCTCTTTCGTTGTGCTCCGCGGATGGGAAGGGATTATTTTACCAGTGTTAAAGGATGACATCGTACTCCCATCTTGTTTCAGATGGAGAGTCTCCTGTCGATCACTTCCAAGTGCATAGAGTTGAGGCATCTCAATCTCGGCGACTGTTCTAGGTACCTGCACCTCTTTGTACCACCGCAGAGTGTTTTGCAGTTAAACCATAGTCCTGCATGATTGTGAAGACAAACTGATTTATTTCCAGCTTGGGATGAGTCATCTGATTTGTTGATATTTTGTTTCCTTGTCACATAAATAGAACACAGTCTATGTGTTGTTTATGATTAATCACGATAGGCTGCAGGCGTTGCTTATCCCTGCATCTCATCCATGGTTGCAAATCATACAGTCAAAGATACCTTTTGAACCTTAATCACTACAAAAATATTGGAAACGAGAGCGAAGTCCATGGCTTGCCATCTAAAAACCCCCACGCTTCCACCCCCCCCCCCACCCGGAAAGCAAAGTTGAAAGCTTTCACAAAATTCCACTTGGAATAACCCAATATCAATTTGATTGAAATTTTTTCCCATTTTGACCTCTGTGACTCAAACTTCCCATTCCGAGACACGAACTGGGGAACAAATCCAAAAAAAATTGTTGCATATTTAATGCAACTTTGATGTACAAAGTTTCATTAAAAGTATTAAAATTACATTTTTTGGTTGTTGACCCTGCCCCAGAGGGCGTGGCGAAAAATGATTGTTTTTGCACCTTCTTGCCAAGTGTTGATCACAACGACCAAGTTTGTTGAGTTTATGCCCATCTGTTTCAGAGGAGATAGTGTGACGGGCGGACAGACAGACAGACAGAAGAAGATGACAATACCCGCCTGTTTTTTCAAAAAGCTTAAGGATAAGAAAGCTTGGATAATAGCTTCGATAATCATAGCTCAGATAACAGCTGAGTAATAAAGCTTAGATCATAGCTGAGATAATAATAGCTTTGATCATTGCTAGATAATAATCGCTTTGATAATAAAGCTTAGATAATAGCTCACGTAATAATAGCTCAGATGATACAGCTTAGATAATATCTTACATCATCATAGCTTAGATAATAGCTATGATACTAATAGCTCAGATAATAGCTTCGATAATAAGCTTAATAATAGCTGAGGTTATAATAGTTCAGATAATAATAGCTCAGATAATAAAGCTTGGATAATAGCTTTGATAATAATAGCTGAGATAATAATAGCTTGGATAATAGCTGACATAATCAAAGCTCAGATAATAAAGCTGAGATCATTTGCTTGGATAATAATAGCTTCGCGTAATATAGCTTAGATAATAACAGCTTAGATCATTGCTTAGATAATAAATGCTTCGATTATAAAGCTAAGATAATAGCTAAAATAATACTCGCTCAGATAATAAGCTCAGATAATAAAGCTTAGATGATGGCTGAGATCATAATAGCTGAGATAACAACAGCTTAGATAATAATAGCTTCGATAATAAGCTTAGATAATACCGAGATAATAATAGCTGAGATAATAGAGCTTACATAACAATAGCTGAGATAATATCGCTTTGTTAATAGCTTCGATAACAATAGCTTCGATAATAAAGCTCAGATAATAGCTTAGATAATAATAGCTTAGAAAATAATAGCTTAGATAATAGCTTAGACACATAATAGCTTCGATAATAATAGCTTACATAATTATAGCTTCAAAAATAAAGCTCAGTTAATAGCTTCGAAACAATGCTTCAATTATAAAGCTTAGATAATAGGTTAGAGAATAATAGCATAGTAATAGCTAAGATAGGAACAGCTTAGATAATAATTGCTTCGATAAAAAAGCTTAGATAATACCTGAGATAATAATAGCGCTTTGATAATATAGCTTAGATAACAATAGCTGAGATAATAGCTTCCATAATAATAGCTGAGATAATATAGCTTTGTTATAGCTTCGATAATTAAACTTCGATAATAGGTTCGATAATAATAGCTTAGATAATGGCTTACATAAAAATAGCTTATTTAAATAGCTTGGATAATAAAGCTTAAATAACAGCTGAGATAATAATAGCTTACATAATTATAGCTTCCAAAATACAGCTCAGTTTATAGCTTTGATAACAATAGCTTAGATAATAAAGCTTAGATATTAGTTTTGATAATTATAGCTTAGATCGTAGCTTCGATAATAAGCTTAGATAATAGTTTCGATAATAATAGCTTAGATAATAGCTAAAATATACTCGCTCAGATTATATCTCAGATAATAAAGCTTTGATAATAGCTGAGATCATAATAGCTTAGATAATCGCTAAGTAACAACAGCTTAGATAATAATAGCTTCGATAATAAAGCTTAGATAATACCTGAGATAATAATGGTTTCGATAATTAGCTGATTTAACAATAGCTTAGACATAATTAATAGCTTCCATCATAATAGCTGAGATAATATAG
>JAXMNL010001234.1:0-13243 GCA_035128595.1 Eptatretus atami
AAAAAAAAAAAATTCCACAACAGTAGAAAGTTAAGCTAGCCCACAAATTGTTGAATGTGGCCTCTTAAGTTCAGGCACCACATTGAAGAACACGATGCGAGTCTCAGTGAATGATCGTGCTGTCAGTGACAAGGTAAATTATTGAATTTATCAAATCGGAGGATATAGAGTATGTTTTACCACTGTGGGAGTGGGTGTGGTCCGAGCTTTTGGGTGTTAACTGGTCATCGGAGCAGGTGTCTCCAAAGCAGGGGGGTTAGCACTCAAAACTACAGCTATACCTAATATTCCACAGCAATGAGATGTACAATTAGAAGGCACTCTGTGAGCACATTACCTCCGCCAGCCTGATAAGATTTAGTTGTATCCCACCGATAGGCCGATCTGATCGGACCTGACTAAAAATTTAATCGGCTTGTTCTTTTCATCTACCAAAACATCCATGAATCCGCCACAACTGTTTGAGATAAATTATTCACAAACAGTACAGACAGGGGTGAAAAAACAAACCTCCACCACTGTGGTGGTCAGAGGTACCATCAAGTTTTGGTGAAAAAAATGTAAATTTGGAAATCAAAAAAAAATAAATTAATAAAATTGGACAAATTAAAAAACAAATAATAATTAATAAAAAATAAATAATTAATAAATAATAAAAAAGATTAATTATTAATAAACAATAGATAATTAACATAATGATATAATAAAATATATAAATAAAAAAAAATAATTCAAAAAAATTCAAATTTATAAATTCCAAATATGTGAAAGGAAATAAATGCTTCAGCTGAGATTCGTTTCTGGTAACGATGGATTTTATGTTCTTTTTGTATCAAGCTTTCCTAAAACATGAAGACGAGAAATGCACAAAGTCATATTCAGGTTATCTCCTTGTGATTTGAGTTTCCTTGTGCAAACTGCCACCGATACCTGTTAATCAATTTGTATTTCGTTTGTTGTAGCAGCGTGCTCCTGTATTATGTGTTTTTTTGTGTACTAAATCCGGAAATCGTACTGAAAGCTCTGCCACTCTTTTCCGCAGATCGTTCGCAGCTGTGTTGCCCTAATCCTGTCTCCAAGCTCATTTCGGCCAAGGTGACCCTTTTCTCGGTGCCGCATTCAATCAGCCACAGGACCTTTTCCAAAATGTGATCAATAGTGCTGAGACGTTTATAAAACATGTTCCATAATGCATTGGATGAATTAATTCTGTTATCATGATGCCCATATTCGTAAAATGTCCAAAACTCTGTGCCAGCTAGTAACCGTGCCAGATTTCCTATGTTCAGTCTTACTCTCCCAAGAGTTTTAATGCACCAGGGAGCATCAGTAGACGAGACTATATTTTCAGTCCTCCTGGTCCAAAAGTTTAAGATCAGTGTATTAAAATTTCAGTCATTTTAGTCGTGATGGTCCAGTCAGCTCGTTTTAGCTTTTGGTGAAGTATTGGTCGCCTCAAAAATATGCACCTTTAAAATAACTCGTGCTCATAAAATAATCCATCTTAGCGTCGAGCATAACAAGGCTTGAAGTGTTCTCGTAGCAGTCTGTTGGGTTAATGACTTTGTCACGAGTCTATTTTCCAGAAAAGAATTGTTTTTTGAGTATAAGAAAACTGTCCATATTTGCATTGTTGATACCGTTTTCTCAAGATTATTGGAAGGTTCAAGTCTTTGTCAGGAATTATTGAGTCACGAGTGACGTGATCGAAAGGTGGGTATGCTAACTTCCATGGGAAGCAAGATAAAGGCTTGATGTTAAGGGCGTTGAACAGTCTTTTGCTCGATGACGGGTATTGTCGAAACGTCCACCCATCTCCTTGCTTCCCATGGCGTTAGCATCCTCAAATCAACATTCTGTTGATTTTATCCTCCAAATGTTGTAATATACGGCTGACTCGTGGCCACAAGCTCCAGTCCTCTGGCCCCATAAAGCACTTCGCCATAGGAGAGCAGCCCAGTATGAGAACACCCAGGCTATTCCTACACGCATTAAAAACATCGGGTCAATTTTTTTTCATTAATTACCAAAGGCCTGAGTTTTCAAACGTTCCTTTGCTGACCAATGCTTACGCTGGCAGCTTCCCATCGTATTTTTGCCAAGCACTGGTGGGGCTTTTAAGTCTGCGGAGACGCACCAGGATAGTCGGGGGTTCTGAAGGGTGGGCAACAACTGCAAGTATCGTAGCCCGTGGCACAAGGGAGAGGACTGGTGGGGAAGGCGGGAGGGGCATTCCAGAGCGACTACCATATTTTCTGCCTCCAAAAGATATGCCAAGTATGAGAGTTCGAACCGCCGCCTGTTATTTTTTTGTAAGAAGAGAAGATGCAGAGTTTTAACCTTTAAAAATTTACCCAAACAAACTTAGTGATGTGGAAAAGCCATAAAGAAGAGGAAAAGTTCTTTCACCAGCCTGTTTACAAATAAAAAATGTTTTTGCAATCGCTTTCGGTAGTATCCAGCGATTTACTGGAATTATGACCAGCAGCACCTGGTGTCGACGGAGCCAGAAGTCGGTTATCTCGCCTCTCTATACTAAATGAATCCACAACATTCAGGTCAGGTGGTCCTCACACATGACCAATGCCATATCCTCCCAATGGCTGGTGATTAAATGTTTCTCAAGGATTACAGGGCGATGCCGTACTACCGTAAATGTATCAATGTAATTTAGTACGTTGGAGTCACACACACAGTTCATCGAGCAGAAGCACACAGATGCCATGATTTATACCATCGTACCCTATTACACGGTACTAGCTCAACATTCTATTTGTTGATCTCTTATTGGTGGTTGATTCTATACCAGATCTATACGGCGGCGACCCGTACATAGTTTAGAGCGCCCTCTCTGAGTCTGGGAGGGTCGGTTGGTTCGAAACCGACCCCGGCATTCATAACAAAAGACTAAAAATAGTTAGGTGTTGCTTTCATGCGCTTGATGTCCGCTGTTTAAGAAAGGAGAAGAGCACGTGATACAACACAGCCTCATTAGGTTCGGCAACGAATACCACTCCCACATGAGCCTTTAGACATAGACGCATGGTCCTCTACTCCTGACTGTTGACAATCCCTGATCTGTAACGTGACTTATCAATATCTGATTTGTTTTTCAATCTCTTGTTCACTATGAGCCAACTCCAATCTTTCTTTATTCTCACCATCACTTTATTTGCACCCTTTATTGTCTACTGTATGCCGTTATACAGCCCTATTATACTAACACACCACAATTCATAATGGCCACTTCCTGACCCTCTATCTCCACATTCAAGACTTCCTTCCCTTTACTTACCGATTGAGCCTTTTTACCCGAGTACGATTCTTGTAGCGAAGTGAGTTCACAAAATGACACTCGTACAAAACTCTCTCTTTTGTATACCAGTAACGCTTGACCTACTCTTCGCACCGTCCGCTGCCACAAGCTCTCCTCCTGAATAGATGTGTACTCTGATTTGAATAGGTAATCCAGATGGGCTCTCCACCTGTCATACCTGGTAATCCCTATGCTATGGTACACCACCAGATCCTTAATGAATATCACAACACCCACATCTCTAGTACAGCGCCCTAACACCACCCATGTATTTTCCTTTTACCTGACTACCACCCTATAAATGTACCCCATGAATAACAAAACAAAGGAACCACATACGCTACATAAGAGACCTATAGGACGCATCGATTGTATCGTCCTTATGTTCATGTATGTACCCTTCCACAATATATTTACACCACCTTTTACATCAACACATCCCACGATATTGGACCAAAAACTGGTTTCCGACATATGGTATTTAATACCCTCAAGAACTCAAGATTAAATTAAACAAAACTATCTCAATGACAATGTGAGCATACAGGCCCTCTAATCTTAAGCCATCGCTTGGTCTTTTCGAGTAGCCAAGCCCTGTGCACTAGCTTCAGGATTTCTGGCCTATAAGCCATATACCAACCGCTCTATACATGCCGTTGACTGCCAGTACCGACCCCATCACTCGTTATTTACTAATTGAGCCACGCTCTTTATATACCTGTCATATTCCACCGATACTTCAGGATAGCCGATGAACCATGACTGACCACGTCAAACTTCCGACTTGGTACGTTATCTCCAACCAACCACCATGAATCCACTGTGCTACTAAATTCAATAGCGACCCCCTTATGTACATCACTTCAGCCACTGAATCGCTTACTCACTACTCCCTATAACCCCTTAATACTTAAGCCACACCAACCTCGTGATGAAGTCCTATAACACTAATGAGTACCACCTGTTATACACCACCCGGATAGTGCAACACATATACACTATACCACCCCTGCATACATCCACAACCACAATACCGCTACGAGTGAGCTACCTAATAAACTTTTGCCTATAAATCCCACTTCTCATGCCATTGTTTTTAATAACAACCACCGATGATCCTATATACCCTGTATGTACCAGGTCGACGCTCGTGAAGAGCTAGAATCACCTAACCGAACCCTTTGAGGTACGAAACACACCATAAAATATCCTGTAAGCTAATCCGCGCTTGGCTTTAAATACGACCACGGGATGTATACCACCCATCTAAAACATCAGGTATGACCTGACGCTGACACTTTTGATAAGGCAGAAGCACCATATAGACATCGCTCTGTGAAAAAAATAACCATCGACCGATACAAGTGACACAGGGAGGCCAAGAACACCAGGATCGGATGCGGATGCCTAAAATACCACTCCAATATAAACATACCCCAATAATCCGAAGGACAACCAAATATGTGGATCCGTGTAGATAGTAAACATCTAGAGCACAATCGATTATACACCACCTAATAATATCACTGTTATAAGTTAATTAACCACCCTTATCTCCTAGCTACACGAGCCACCGTGTATGATCGCTTACCAAAGAGTAGGTGTACAGCACAACTTTGAGTATCACACTCACCCGATTGACGTGCTCTGACAGACTACGCTTCATTCATGACCTAACCTCCGAGTGATAGTTCTACATGACTAAACTTGAACTGTTGTATTTTGAAGATCACTGCTGCCATAACACGAATCGAACACGATAACCATGCACGTTCTCGCAGCACACATCTTTGTTGCATCGGTAGCAAATTTGCCGACCACATAGATCTTGCTTGTGTCAGAAGTCCTCGTCCGATCCTACCGCGCCCCCCTTATAACAACACCCCACAGACAAGGATGATGCTATAGGTAATGTTTCAGTCTGTATATCACTGCGTCATGTTATGCAGACGACCCTCAAACATGAATATTGGGAATATATCATTCCTAAACTAAGGAAAACTTACTGTTTGATGATTCCCTCAACAAGCCGATATTAATACAAGCGACACATCGCGAGCTCACAAATAATCTTACATGCTATACTCACACCCATGCTTCTAATTAAGGTTGGTGATGTAGACAGACGGTCACCGCATATCCATGTTCTGCGGACAAACATCTGAATCAATGATTTTTTTTATTTTTTTCATACAGCGCCTTTATACACACCTTTTCATTTTTATTTATATTCAACTCTACCATTAGTTTAATTCTCGGCATCCCATATGTACCACCCTTAGAACACCAAATCGCATCGTTATCCACACCTATCCATAAACACCTACTAAGTTAAGGAGTATTATACCTCTGAGCCGCTGTGAGTCAAACACTGTGTGCCGTCTATCACCATTTTCCAAATACCATTTTAATTAGTTACCCGCTCTCAGGTGACAGATCGAAACAGCCAAGACCATTACCAATAAATAACAACTAATAGTGGCTCGTAGATCTCCGAAGAAATTCTAGTCCGCCTGGAATATTACTAACACTAGCTGCATATCCCATAACCACCCGTATACACCAGGTCTCATAAATGATTACACCATATTAGATAGCACACAACGACTGTGATGACACGCCCACCACCGATGCCACATCGTATTTTTTTGAAAAGACTGTCGGTATACCACCCTATACACCGGACCTATAGAGTTGCGTCTCTTATGAACGCTCTTAAGTTATACACTCCCGACGAAGTGGTGGATTAGTGAAATAATAGGGTTATGTTTCACCCCTGCCTTACTGTATTACTCGTTTTGATCCATATGATTTGTACTCTCTTCTGTTCTCATAGGACGTTACCTTTGTGATCGGATTAGCCAATTATGCAAATTACCTCGTGACCGAGATTACCTTGGAACCAGAATTTACTGCTTGGGATCGGAAAGTTACCGGGATGACCTTGAGCACATTACTCGAGCAGATTTTGTTTAGAATCCCGATGTGCCGAGATAACTTATACGAATAGATCTCTTAGTGTATTTACCCCCCCATTGAGGAGATGGGGCCAAAACATTGTGACGCGACAACAGAATTTTTTCACCGAAAACTCACATAAGTCGGAACGACAGCTCCACCCGCTATCGGGATCAAAGACTGTCGACTAATGGGGTGCACACTCTTTCCCAGGGTGGCTCGAATTGGGTGACAACGTTCAACCATGAGCTATATTACCCACGTTTTCGTGTTTAAAGATCATGAGTACCTGGTCGTCAAATGCTCAGTGAGTGGAACAACACATAAAACTCTTCAGCCTACCGAGGGATGCACTCCACCGCGGCGTTCTAATTGTTATCGTTATCAGATTTCCATCAGTCTTTGAGACCACAAGGATTTTTGTTAAGGGTTGAAGATGTGAGGCAGAGATTGAATAGAAAGAGGCAGGAATTTAAAATTTATATTTGGAGAGAGAATTACAAGTAGGGTAAATGGATAGAATAAAGACAGTTATGTAGGAAAAATGAAAAGATGTAAGCCATCGTAAGAGAACACCAGAAAGGTATCATTATAATATAGGTAACAATGTATATATGATGAGAATATTTATTTCATTTATTTAATATGTTGCATTTTGATTGAATTAACAATATTCCTTAATCAGGATGGATGCCAAGACATTTATCAAACAAAATCGAGAGTGTCCAAAGTGATCTACGTCGGGACATACCAAGCACTCATTCTCAAAAGTTACAAGAGCACAGCATTACAGGTAGGCGATATCACTAGTCACTCTCGTTAAGACTCAATTGGGCAACATGAGTCCTACTGTATTTTCTACCTAATGCCAAGTGAAGTGACGATAAGAGTCGAACTTAGCTACAATAGACTAACTCGAGATTCTATGATTCTATTATATGGAAGAGCTGTTTGTAAAAACCCACTAGAGAAAGTGACTAGGACCACTAAACTTCCTGTTATTTGCAACTCTCACTTGTACATCATGGTGGCCACCTGTGCTTAGTGACCTTATCACCTGTGGAAGCTGTATAACAGTCTCACCCTTATACCCCTGTGATGTCATGCATTATTACTATCTCGAGCTGAACAATGAATCACCTCTTTTCATTCACCAGTGATACCTTATAATTTAACACCCTTATACATCACGCTGTAATAATAAGCCTCCTAACCCCACGCTCTAGTATGAACACCATTCTTGTACACAACCCTACTATACATCAATCCTTACTTTGTTCCACTCGCCCTCTTACAGTTAACGTATCACCTCTTGATGACATATATCTACACCTTGATTCCACAACACGCTAATAATAATGACTCGTAGCTCGAGTATATTACTAGACTAACTCGTGTAAATGATACAGCACTTAAACTTATATATCTATTATCACGAATAAATAGTACTATAGATATACTACCTGTTACCCTATTGCATATCATAATTAAAGCAACTTTTATACGTATGTTGCTTAGTACCACCTTACCTCGTGCATAGTAGCAGTGCGCACTCGCTTCTTAGTATATCTTAGAGGTCACCTACCGTTTGCTCCCTGTTGGCTGCTGATTATACATAACCATAATCATCTCAGAGTGGAGAGCGTCTATCGCACTCTAAGCCTGCTACCTATTCTTGATCAGGCGGTTGGTGAATTGGAACTACAGAACCTTTTTATGGATTATATCTAAGCGCCGTGAGTACCGACCACGCCGTAATACTCCCAGCCCATAAACGTTCTACCGCTTCCATGAAGATAATAGCGACATTACAGGCAACCAGCCGGGGGCCTATTAATACAAAGAAGCCTGTCCATTTATACGTCCACGAACTAGAACAGATTGCATACACCACACCTTGACACCACCCTTAACAAAGCCTAATGTAGACAACACCCTATACTATATCGATGCACCTCTATTTTAGATACACCAACCAACTTATTTATACTACCTGAGCGAGATATACTACACCCACGGCTGATGTATGACCGCCCATAATTACTCACTTGCTCGATTACTGTGCAACCAGAATATACTGACAACAACACCCAATAGAGATGATATATTCAGCCTGTAATTTTAGAATGACGTAACTGAATCCACTAATTTGACACTATAACCTCTAACAATCGTGCGACTCGACATTCATCGTAAGAGCGCGCAGCGCATCATCTGATTAAGAGGATGAAAAATTATAATAGAGTTAACTCCTGTAAATCACCCTCTATGAACTCACCAGCCCGCATTACGATCCATCCCTTCTTTGTTCGATGACTTGTTGGAAGACATATTTATCTTCACACACAGTGAATATAATAGACAATCTCTCCATAAATATACATACTCACCCTCTTTACAGTTATAATAATACACCACCTGGTAAGAACCTTATATACATTCACCTCCTTGATTACATACCATACCTCATTATACACCACTCTTTATTATACACCACCCTTATACACCACCTACCTTTTAAAACACAAACCTACTTATACATAACCTTATATTACATCACCCTTATACACACTCACCTATATATATATACATAACTTTAATATCTAATCTATCCACCTTCATCGTAGACAGGTCCAGAGACAATGACACGCCGTGAGCATTCTGAAGCCAAAAGACTCGCTCGGAGACAAACACTGCCTTGAAACTACCATACGCTGTAGAATACATATCCCTCCTGGACACGTTCTGAGACAAAACCCATCGCGCTAGGCATAACATTGTCACTGACCTAATCGTCTAGAGAGAGAGTAGCACCACCCTTACAACCCTTAGTACACACCCTTATACTACACACCCTATATATATTTAGCAATGCAACACCGATGTAAGTAACATCAGCCCTGAGCCGACTACGCCTGGTAGGGATAATACACACCCGTCAAGATATGACTACCATGTTAATCGCTCTTCATTGAACCATTCGCTAATACGCCACCACCCGCCTGGACGACACCAACACCACCTACAACTACACAAACCTTCTATCAACCTAACACTACACCCCATCAACAACCAACACACACCCCAATCAACACACAACACACCCAACCCTTACCACTACCACCCACCTCCATTGCTTTCCACAAAAATATATCATAACTTATTATACATCACCCTATACACCACCCTATACACCACCCTTATACCCACCACCCTTTAACCAAAAAAGTAAAGATTCTGGGGTGCGAAGAAAGGAGATCGGTACGCACGAATATGTTGATCTGTTTCAGCCACTTCACAAAATTTTTTTGAGGTTACAAAAATAAAAATCGACCGAATGCAAGAACCGCTCTCGTCTAAGACTCTAATTGGCTGGTGACGTCCATGAGCTTTATCTAACCGACCAATTCGCTTCAATCCTCACCTGTACCATTCGTCACTTCTCTCGTCCACCATTATTCGTCACCATTGAATCGATCGGTTTCCCAATTAGCTTTTCATATCTTCCTGTATATTTATCAATACTTTCGAGTTGTTTCGTAATGGTGGGATTCGATCGGATCGTTCATTTGGATGCGGATGTCCACAAATACCTTCAAATTCAAATCAGAATATAAGAATGAATGAAAATGAGATACCATGATGCAATTTTGCCATTGCTTGTGAAATGAGCGAACGTTTTCAAAAAGTTTTACGTTCATAAATCATCGCAAAGCATTCGCCACCATTATCACCATCACTGTGACTCATCTAAACCAGGACAACACTGCTCTTTTACACCGTTTGGTGTGGATCTATTCATATAAACGTGACGTCACGCTTCACAAGACGCATGAATGTGAAAAGGAAAAAAAGAAATAACTTTGAAATTTTGTTTTTCCAAATACTAGTGTGTGACCCGTACGTGCTGCCTACGTGCAAAAAAAAAAACAACTTTCAAACCGCATGCCAGAAACAACAACCACACAGCGTTCCTTCGCTCTCGCCGTCCCGACATTGCGACCGTGCGTGCGTTAACGTGCAAAAAAATTTTTTTTAAACGTAATTGCAAAAAAAAATAATATTAGGTAAGTATTCAATTTGATCGTTTCATACACCTTCCCGTCCAGTGGTTGGTAAAATAAAGACATTAACTGGCGAACCAACCTTGTCCGATATAAATCAAACTAGAGAAAAGTAGACATCTCAGAGTCACCCAGCAATTAAACCTGGCACGTTCAATTAGATCGGACAAGCTGACGTTGTCGAGAACAGCGGCATCCACAGCAGACAGACAGACAGGAACACAGAGATTGACTGGAAATAAATACTCCAAAGATAGATGTATGTAAATAAACTCAGTTGTTGTATTGGCCGGATTTGAAGATTGTAATAGAGAGATGATGATGCAAGGGAAGGCATGTGTACGGACGCGGAGGGAGCCATTTTCAAGAGACAGTCGAGTTCGAGGCACCGTGAACGTTTCGTTGCTGCGCGAATCAAACGGACTGCTAGCCTCGAACAGCTTGTGTAGTAGCGTTCTTGAGTGACGATACAGAAATGTTCTGGTTTAAGAGAACACATCGTTATGCATGTTAGTACGTCTGTCTCCACTCGAACCTCCCTTTTCATGTAAACGCATTAGTCAACATATCTGAATTGGTTTTCCACGCTATGTTTAGTTCACCTTCGTTTGCTAGTTATGTGTACCCATTCGATTACGCCGCATGGCTCACCCTGTTTTAATTTGATTGTTTTTCATAGGCTGTGAATTTCAAGCAAGGTATTTGTCAAAAATAAAACAACACACAACTCGGGTTTCAAGTTACAGACGAATCACCAAATATTTTTTAATAAGTCTTTTATTTTGTCATCAAAATCTGCGACCGCAGCACGCAAAGGGTTAAAAAAAAACAAAAACAACAGCTGCTTTTCCATCAAAGCTTGAACTGTTTTCCAACTCATGGTTCCCACCACCACGTGATCTATGACGTCTATAAACTACGCATTAAAGCATTCACACGAGTTGTGAGCACCGAATGGTAAAAATTTCGTCTCCACTCCGACACGCTGTGGAAGAAAAACACTAAATTCTGTCGACAAAAACAGACAGACAACAAAAACAAATGTCCTCTCCTTCAGGCGAGGGTAACCATGACACTCACCACCTTCTTCACTCGCTAAAAACGGCGGGACAAACACCCCCGCGATGCCTGTTCCATCGCCAGTACCTCAGAAACAGGAAATGTGTACGTTTCCACCCTCCTTGCCCTTGGTCGTTCTTTCTCTAAATATAAGGTTTTTTTTCGCCATTCTCAGAAAGTTTACAAATCATCAGTAACAATTAACAATCTGCTTGTACGAGAACATCCAAATTTTTTTTTAAAAAAAATACTAATTACTGATCGCGCATTACTCCGCTTGCGTGCAAGCGCTGCATGAAAACATGCGATTGAACGAATGAACAAACGCTGCTTCAAAGAAGAATATATTGTAACAATGATATCTTGCGTACCTAATATGTGTGAAAACAATGTTGGGAAATCCACTCCGCCAAATTAACCGAGTTACTGTGGCCTCCCGCTTCAGAAATACGGACGACGATGAATTATTATATAGCATGGAGGAACGATGTTTGAAACCATGGCAACGAACATAACCACAACAAAAATTAGATCCCCGGTACGGAGTGGATCCACGATCAGAGTGAGAGCAAGAGAAAGAGGAGCAGAAGGCTCAGAGACGCAGGAAGCTCAGTGGACGAAGAGAAAGAAACGAGAGGGACCGATAATTTTTGGGCGGTGTGGAAAGCCCGGAACACTGTTTGGTTCGTCGGGAGATGCCGGACACGGGGGGGGGGGGGCAGCAGAAATGTAGTTGCTTGCGGCTGGCATATCTGGACACTGGAGGGGACTCGCCCACTGGGCCTGGACACCTCAGGGACGTGGCTGCGTGTCCCATCGCGCCGCATCGCTATTGCCCATCTTCCCCCATCTTTCCTCCGCATTCTCTCGATGTTTAGCCTTGCGCAGCACACACTTTTCTTTTTCCACACTTTACTCTTTTTTTTTTTCAAGTTCTTCTTGTTGTCTTCCTCTCACCAGATTTGTCTGTTAGCCGGTGCTGCACCTATCTGTTCCGCTCGGCAGATGATCTCCGGTGTGGCCTCCAGTTAGGTTGCCGTGCCACGAGAAAGGTATCGCAGAAACATTGAAGGTAACCCTGCTCGGCCGGTAGTCTAAGTCAAGCGGCTGCGCTGTGTAAGAACTACAGCCGTTGGACCGCGGAGTTATCTGTGGTCCGTGGCCTCGGGACAGGGTGTTCGGGAGAAACTGGAGTGCTTCTCCTTGTGGCGAGCCCCGAACCCCGGGCCGGAACAATTTGGTGTGTTGGGGTGGGATCTTTCGAACCCCGTAACATCGGGAGTCAGGATTGTGCAAATTCAAAATTGTGACGGAGAGTGATTCGGGTGCAAATTTTAGTTGAAAAGTAATTGTGCAGCGAACGTCGGACTTAGGTGAGCAGAATCATCCAGGTGGGCTTGGATGAAGAATGACAATATGAGGAGGAAATGGTCCAGGGAGTTGTGTATGAGAATGACATTGAGGGAGAAGGCGCAGTAGGGGCACCATGGAAACACCAGCAGAGCTCAAACCCCCATTCCCCGGGAAACATGGCGCAGGATGGCGGATCGACATCGCCACCGTAGTTATTCTGTCCAGCGGTTTATTCTATTAAGGTTTTCATGCAGAGATTCTTCGATTACATAATAATATGCAAAACGATGCAGAGCTGTCTGCCATCGACCTGATGGGTATCGGTTAACCAAAATAAACTCCCTCCCCACTGCCTTTCGCCCGCCGCCACCCATCCCGATGGACCAGAGGCCATGCTCACTACGGAGCGCAATATTTAGATTTTTGTGTCGCGGTCATCATCGCTGATCGCCTGAAATCTGCTGCGGAGATCGCCATTGCTCAGCAAGGTGCG
>JAXMNL010001235.1:2415-15602 GCA_035128595.1 Eptatretus atami
GTATACACCTACATTTGGGCCACCTGCTAATGGACAGGCAGCTAGGCCAGAGTCCACAGTCAGAGCCCACGCCCGAGCCCCAAGGCACCGCTCGTTGATGTTATTCTCAACTATACGATTTTAAGTAAGGCTCGACACTCGCCAGCATCCGCTGCCGTACACCTAGGCACAAGCATACCGGCAGCGAATTAACCGCTTATTATAGGCTCTTGTCACGACAGCCCAAGAGTAGTACGTGAGAGAGACGTAGTCACTTTATTAGCGAGAGGAAGCACCGATCCGCTGGGGCCCCACAAACCTGTAATTCCCACGCCCAGGCACGTGGTTCCTGGAACACATACAAACAGCGGACACGAGACACCTTGTCTCCTCCAATATGGTGATAGCCAGGCCCAGTCTGGATACTACAAGCATCCTCTCTATATGTTCGTTTATACTAGAGATTAGACCCCCTCCACCCGTCAGTAACTTCGCCACCGCAAAAAGACTGCCACACGGTCCATCCTTCTCCTGAATCACGAGAGCATCCTAACCAGGGCTCTGCCCATCCCCCTCATTCCTCCCCCGGCCTGCATCGACGGAAGGTTTTGGCCACAGTAAACATGGTCTCTATCACACCACAACTAGATCTACAGCGCTGCCAGGCTTTAGCATTCTTCTTAATAGTGACACAGAGAGGAATAGCACGCCACATTTTCCTCCTGCAGCAACTTCTCCCATGCTGTTTGGACGACGAATAGACGCAGCTCACGTCGCCCCTGACAGGTCGCTCTCCAGCAGCCGGCTTGCACGCGACCAAACAGGGTGTAACAGCAGTTCTGGACCCGCCATCAATGGCCCCGTACTTCTGTCCACAGTTCTGTGTCAATCCATCAGACCACGGTGCTCCCACCTGGCCAGGCGTGCAGGCCGCGCCCAGTTCATCCCCACATCAGGTCTTTCCACTGGCCGCTACTGCACACACCACCCGGCCGCAACGGAGATGAGGCGACACTATAGAGACAAGGAGAATGTTTTCCTGCTACTATCATCACCAGATCTTCTACCGCCAACGATGGCTATCTGCGTTGTGCAGGTCATGGTAGTCAATATGATTACGCAGCTGCGTGCTGTTTACTGGGACCGTACTAGGACGACAAGACAACCAAATACTTAGCAAGATGGAAATCCGGCTCTGCTCTTCAGGGTGTCGCCCCTCACCACTACAAGACACTCAGACCACCGTGACCGCTCCATCTCGGTATTAATGTTTCTCCGTACGGCCTGTTTCTCACGTTCGCAAGGTTTGTGGGTAAACTGTTAACTCTTCTTTGTCCGTGAGAGTTTGGAATTGTCACACTTCTCACCTGATCTCTTACCCTGGTCAGCCTTGTAGCCGCTGCTGCTACACGGTGACAAGACTCTACTATCATTGGGTTTTCCTGCAACACACCATCCAAAGCACAATCAAGGTTTCACCGGCCAGCTTACCTCTGTTCTCGACGCCCTGCCGCCGGCGAGACGGACCTCCTGCAACACAGGGTAGAGGGAGAGTCACTTATTATTTTTCCCTCGGACCCTGTTCTGACCTCCCACTGCACGCTCGCTGGCCTATTAGACGCGTCTGACTCACGCTCGACTAAAAGTGGCAGCCGGCGCCACCCAGCAGCCCCATCGGCTTAACCCCCATTATACTTGCAATTTACACATCGATGCGCTGAAGCTCGCCAAGGAGATGTGTGTTTACCACCACGACCACCCTGTTCGACTTCAGCAGGGTCTTGTCGCGCCAATTCCTGACGATTTTTCCAATGCTGTTTGCACACCGTGCGTCACTGGTTGGTCGAGCCGTTCGGTCCCTACAGCACCACACTTACAGTACCTCGCACCCTACGTCGCCAACGTCTGCCTCCACGTGTGTGCCAGGCACTTTTCTCAAGTATGCGCACACAACGGCACTCCGTGCTTTTTGCTTGGCGCGTCACATTGCGCCTTCGTGCCTACCTGTTGATGGAGTCACACGCGGCAGGTGTCCATCCTCACTAACTCCCCACTTTATGGCAGGCACCGATGGCCATGTTTCCCTAACGACAACCAGCGCCTGCCTTCGCTGGCGTGTTCCTGACGACACCTTCCTTGTCCATACCTCGTTGCACCTGACGCCTGCACACATCGGCCACGCCTGGCCTTGCCACCCTAAGCTCTGTCCATCCCGTTGCCCTCACCCCTGTTTATTGGATTTGCGGGGCCTCCTCCCCTCATTTCTCTTCAATCTTGCCCCGCCCTGCGGACAGATTATCGCTTTCTCGACTAGACTCCAATGGCTACATTGCTTCGGCACCATTCGCTGGCGATCACATTTTTCACAGTGTGACAGTGTGTCTGTGCAAACGCATCCGTCAGCTCGTCGCTCGCCTGAAGCCCTCACAGGACAGGCACGGTCGATCTGAAGTTCCGTCCGATTGTCTGCTTCCTGTAAGTATTTTGTCGCGCGTCTACTTGTTTCACGGGGGGGGTCAGGCCCTGCCTTGGTCAGCTCTCCCGTTCCCTGCCCTGTTTCTTTGCTTCTCCCTGTCAACTTTCGTCCCAGTCGTGCGTTCGAGTCACCAGCTGTCACAGTTGCATCTTCGCCCTCTGTCGCAGCATTGACTACGCTCTTAACTGGTTACACGACTGTCCTTCCCTTGTGGACCCCCTTCCTGTGACCGTCATAGGCAATAGGGGCATGATGCACCGGACACCACACCAGGGGTGCGAATCGTCGCTTACCCGACCCGTCACCGTGTTCTCGACCTCCCGGCGGGTCGCTCCTCTTGTCTCTCCCCACCATCCTTTAACCTGGTTTCCCGCTCCCACGTGCTGACCGGCCCTCACCGGTTCTTGTTTCACATTTCTGCTGAGATTCCGTTAACATTTACCCCCGTCACGCCGGCTTATCCTACTCGTGTCTGGTATCCCCGTCCATGCCGTTCCACGCGCGTTTCCGACTGAACCGTTCCTTCCTTGCTAACCGTACAGCGCTCTGTCCGGGCCTCGACTGTCCTCCCCGCCCTGCTCCTGTTGTCAGACCCGGTCCGGTCCCTTTGGCCCGCTCATTGTCCATTCACGGCGCTGTAGACGTGCCGTCAAGTCACCCCTGCAGACCATCCCGCAGCTTCCTTTTGTCTAAAGCTCCTTCTTCTGGTTCCCCGCCCTTCACGTAAGTTTCTCTTCCTCTGACGACCAAGG
Organism: Eptatretus atami; assembly: GCA_035128595.1. Taxonomy (NCBI): domain Eukaryota; kingdom Metazoa; phylum Chordata; class Myxini; order Myxiniformes; family Myxinidae; genus Eptatretus; species Eptatretus atami. Next base: position 5,623 of record JAXMNL010001235.1, read on the forward strand.
CAAACGCATCCCCTTTGTTTGGCTGTTCGCCTATTGGCCGAGGCTGGCGGCTGGCTTGGTACGCCACGGCATTCCTTCCTCCAGTGCGGGGCAGACAGCCGTAATTCTGTGCACAGAGTGTATCACACCGTTGCCGCATCGCTTTGCAGCTCGTCTTAATTGTCCGATCCCCATCGCACCATTCCGGTGTCATGTTCGTAGCTTGTCACCGACTCAGTTTGAGTTTCCCCGATTACGTCGTTCACGCGTCGCGGGAGGCAGCCCCACTCGCTGTCTCCGCACTCCATCCCTGCTCGTCCGATCCGCTGCTCGTCAGGTCACCGGTCACTGAGCCCCCGCCCACTCGCGAGACTCAGTTCGGACTACGCTCTTCTCAATGACGGCCGCGTTCGCGACCGGCACCTCCAGCCGCGTGCCGCGGGGCACCGCGCCCGACATGTCCTACTTGTGCTAGTCGGTCGCATAACGACTTCGGCACCTACAGTCTGTTCGCCAACGTCACATACCCCGTGTTATTCGGGCGCTCGACCTTGTCTCGCTATTTTCTGAGCTACCGCCTTCGCCGTGCGCGTCGGCGCGGGCCCTCGCCCCGCCATGTTTTCTTGTTCCTGCTCACCGCTCGCATACGACTACCGGTCTGTTTAAGACGGGGGAGGCGGGTGCTTGCTTCTCTGTGCAGTCATTATACCGACAGCGCGCAGGTTTCCAACGGACTTCCACCGCTCACAGTCGACACCCACACCATCCGTTACACGGACGGCTGGGCCGCCACCACACTCTCCCCACGCAGCTGTGCCTTCTCCTCTCATCTGGGAGTAGCGCGGCACCACGGGCGGGGAGGAGGGGTGCGGGAGGGCGGGTAGGGCGGCATCCCCGCGGCACTTGACCTACCCGCACGATTGGCGGGGTGGGGGCTACCCGCGCGCGGGCGCGCAGCGCGCGTCCCGCCGACGCGGGGGGCACATGCGAGCCGGCACCACGGCAAGGACGTGAACACCCCCCGCAGGGCCGCCGCCACACCCTCGCGGACAGCTCCTCAGTCACCCGCACACCTCCCTCGCTCATCTCCACACGCGGGCGGGAGCGGGCGCGGGCGCGCGCGGCGGGCGACGGGCGAGGCGGCGCGGGCTACGCGGCGGAACGGACGCGCGACGGCGGGAGCTCAGGGAGCGCGCGACGAGCGCGACAGGAGCGCCGCCGACGCGACGGAGCGAAGACGCAGAGAGAGCGAGCAGAACCGCGCGGCTGAGTTTACCCATCCACACATCCTTCGCAGTCATTCCGGGTCTTTGGGTTGTTCACGCTTACCCCGTTTCTGACCGACACTCTGGTCGGTCTCTGCTCCTCACGGGTCCTGTAGCGGCTGCTTGTCCGCGTCCCTTCTTGTATTGCTCTCTTGTGCCCCTTCCCACCTTACTTGTGTTCGCAAGTCTCCGGCTGTGGTTAACGGGGCTGGTCCCTACCTGACGTTTCGCCTCGTCCGACTCCCCATATATGTCACCCTGGCTAACGCGCCTCTTGATGTTTTCAGTTAATTGGGCGTCACCACAAAGTGTTGCCGTCTGCCTTCACGAATTCCGTCCGACACACGTTTCACTTCACTATAGATCACTTCTACCCACACGCCTGCTGCGCGTGACATGTGCGTTCCCACCCGCCCCATCGTCTCAACAGCTAGCCGCCACCGTCTCCCTGGCCGCCAGTGCTCGGCTTTCCACGGCGCGTGCTCAGATCCCCCACGCCCTCGCCATGAGTGTGCCGCACGCTGTCACCATCCTTGACGTTCGTTCGCCAGCGTATGCGCGTTTGCACACATTTGCCAGACACCCGCTGGCCCACGTCGAATACGTTTGGGACGTTTGTATAACCGTCTAGCCGCTGGCCTCGCGTCGTAGTCCGCTGGTACGTCGTCCTCTGCGAGTACCGTCGCGCTTTCCAGCCACTGTTGACATTCGTCCTCCCTCTGCACCTGCCTCCGACGGCATCGTTGTCGGCAACGCTCCGCGCCGTTACCTCCATCGCAACGTACTGTACGTACCTCATCCGTCCCCCGTCCACTGGATACGGTGTTCGTCCGTGTCCACGATCCTGTTTTATTTGCTTTTTATTTTTCTCGTTTCGGTGTGTTAAACTTCGATTTAACGGTGGTTCTTCATTTCACGTGGTTGCAGCCGGCCCCTACTTTCCTTCTCGCTCGATACGCAGTGTTAACATCACGTCCTAACCGCAGGCCCACTCTGCCCCAGCCATCCGGCTCTGCCTCCGCCTAGCTCTTACATTGACCTTTTTCGCCTTCGCGTCCGTACATCACGGTTGACGGTGTGCCCGCTGTGTCACGTGCCCCCCACATTCTTCCTTCTGGTTACCGTTTTCGGGTCACTATCTTCCCGCTGTTTTGCTAACTCAGTATTCCCGTCCCAGTGGTCGCCGTGTGTCTACGATCGCGACGTGCTCCCTATGGCCACTTCTGCGGACCTATCTCCTCCGCTGGCATACGCGCCCCCTTCCAGCATGGACACTCTGTCTTCACCCATCGCGTACTACGGCCGTATGCCCTGTTTCACCACACGCCGTCTGCCCGTCTACGCCGTATGCCTCGTTGCTCTTACACCGTATCACACACTTCCCCTCCCGTATCCGCCGTGTGCAAGCATTTTAGCCAACACTTTGCACTCGTCAGCATACACCTGGCTCCCTCGCCCGTGGCCAGGACATTCCCGGGACGCACGCCACCTCCCCTCCGAGCGGGCATCCCCCCTGACCTAATTGCCCTCCCTACCGTTTCCCTTTCTTTCCCCCACCTTTTTTTCCCGCTGTGCCGCCCCGTCGGCCATCTTGGCCTCCGGCCCGCCACCTCCTGATTCTTCCTTTTCCTGCAGTGGTCACATGTGTGACACCCCACTTACATCGTCTGGCCCACAGTTTATGCTTCGCCTCCCAGATTCATGTGACTCAGCCGCCATCCACTGGACGGCCGACCCCGCGTCGGCCTCTATGGAACGGCCCCGCCCACCTCCACCTCCGGTCTTCATTTTTCACGGTGTCGTGGACCCCAATTTCCACACTCGTAGCGACCGTTTTCTGCGTCTCGCCCCGGCTCTTCTCTGTTCCGCCCGCCCCAGCCGTGCACGGCCGCCCGGGTGCGCCCACGTCTCCACTCCGCCACCGTCGGCGGGGGATGACATGGCAGTCCGTGGAGCCCTCTTGCCTCCGATTCTTGTGGAGCCCCCCTTGTGCATTTGGGGAGTGTGGTGGAGGTTGTGAGTGTTGCCTGTCGTTCCTCTTGCCGGCGTTCTGCTGCCCAGTACGATCCACCATTACCCTTCATCCATGCACATTGTACTCTCTAGAACGATATGTGTCGCTGCCGCTTTCCTTGCGTGTCATCCGTACTACTCACCACTGCCCATATTTGTACTCACATTCACGACACCATCTCTCTCGTTCTCCCTTCCACTGCCGCATGGTAGGTGCGCGCATGCACGTTGTCTCATGCACAGGCTTGCACAATCCCCCCGTCTTTCACGCTGCTCCTTGGCTCCATCCATGTCTGGCCCCCCATATTTGTCATCTCCTCTTCGCCCCCAACTGTCTTACTGACTGCCTGCCTCACCTCCTCCTACATTGCATCGCACAGCTGGTGGCTTCCCGGTGCCGTAACTGCCCATCTGCCTCCACTGGACTCGCACCCACACCGACCCTCAACCCAGCCTCGTCTCCACTCTCTCCTCCCTGCAATCTCTCATATCACTGCCCCATGCGACGTGACCCCACTGGCATTTCGTCGGCTCACCATGTGTTAAGCACCCCCCCTGATCTTCTTATATATATTCTCTTATCTCTCTCTCTCTATATATTACTACTCTCTCACTCTATTGTTGTGAATCTCGCCCCGCGTGCGGGCGCCTTTCCTAATAAGCGGCCAGCTGCCCACCGATGCCACCTACCACGGTCGCAGGCTTTCCCGGCTCCCCGCTGCGGTGGCGGCACCCACGCCCTGTGTATTTTCCGCAACCCCCAGCTCGCCCTCTATCTCTCCGCTCGCGCCCGGTCATCTCGGCCGAAGTTGTGCTACTCACCCATTCTCGCCGCGGAGCCTACGAGCACTGTCCCTCACACAGGCGCTTGGCCCCTGACCCTTCCGCACTCGCTTCCGTTTGGGATACACCGACGGGTATTACTCCGGCAGTCCCCGTGGACCTGAATCGCTTTCCCCGGCTCTCCCCCCTCTATTCCAGGCACCATGGTCCATTAGGGCCCGCAGGACCGCACCTCGCCGGTTACCTTTACAAGCCCATTATTTCACACCACCCCCCTCTGCCTGTCTGTATCACTCCTTGCACGTCTGCCTCCTGTTGGACTCCCTGCCACACACCAATGCTTCTGCCGTTCTTTACCCGCACATGCGGGTCCGAGACCCACCCAAGCGCCCGACCAGAGTCCACCCGTCATGCCTTCGTACCCCCACTTCACCGTCTCCTTGCGGACATGGCGCCACCCCCGTTCACTCGATTCCACGCACAGACCCCCACCCTGGCACCGCCGAGGGTCAGCCTGACCCCTTGGTTTATTGCCTGGCGCTGTACCGAGAGCGAGGCTCCCGAGACCCGCCTGGCTCCCTTCCACTCGCTGGTCCGCCGCCGTGCTCGCTCCGTCCCCTGATCCCCCCGGTAGCACGGCTCGCCGGCCGCGCCTATGGCTCTGCTGCCCTCGGCTCTCCTCTCCTTTCCACACCCCTCCCGCGAGCCCGACGCCTCCGCGGCGCCCGCGCTGCGCGAGACCCTCGGTCAACTAGCGACGACGAACCGCCAGACGAGAGCGAGCGCCCGCGCTGCGCACTCGCCGCGGCGTTCCGCACCCTCATTTCTACACCCCGGCGCCTCGCCCCCCCCCTTTCTCTGCGCGCGGGAACTTCCCGCGTTCGGCTCGCGCTCTTTTGGGTGGATACGCTGAGACATTCTTTTTCTCCTCCCCTTGCGTCTCTTCCGCTCCTGTGTTTTCGTTGCAGGGGGGCCGCAGGGTGGGCCGTGCGTCTGTTCTTCCGCCGCTCATTGCCGGCTTGCTCGCACCTCTGCTTGCGTGGCCCCTGGTGGTGGTCCGGTTGGTCGTTGTCTGGTCGCGTGCTGGCGTTTGTGGGGTCGTGCAGTGGTGTGAGTTGAGCGCTTGTGGTCAAGGTGGTTGTGTGCCGGCGGGTGGTGGCGACCGGTTTGTGTGGTGGCGTGGGTTTTTTGTCAGCGGTTGATGAGAGCGCTGTTGGCTGTGAAGGTGGTGGTTTGCGGGTTGGTCCCCACATAACGCTCGTAAACCGCAACCCGGCTCCTGCCAGCTCACTTCGCCTGTTTCACGACTATTCCCTGTAGCCGTCAGTGGGGCAACTCTCTCTGACCCCGACTTTCGGCTATGATCTAGGTCCCTACTGGTTGCTACTGCGATTGCCCGCCGTACCCTCCTTTTTTCGACTGTCCGCGTCGTCCGACATTTTCCGTGTGCCCTACCGTGACGTTCTCCCTATCGTCGTTTTACGCTCGCTCTGCAGTGTGCATTGGTGTTCACTGTCCACCTCACCTTACGGGCTGAGCTCGCCTAACACACTCCTCTACAGACCACTCAACTACATGCCTGGCGCTCCGCCACACAATGCCGGGGACGCAACCCTGTACCCTTACTTTCCCTTCCCTTCTTTTCCCCTCACCTGGCCCATGGCATGCGTTGACTCTGTGGCCCAACGGGCACTAGCAGTCAGCGGTATTTTTGCGGGTGCGCGCCCCTGAGCTGCCGGTTCGGTTTCTTTGGGGCTCCAACAGGCTCGTCTGTCTTCCCACTTTTTCTAACGTCTTCACTAGTGACCGACCTCCCCACACGGCGGCTCTGCGCCTCCCAGCATTCTTCAAGACGGCGCGCTGCTCCCCCCTCTCTGGCTCTGACCCCGGGTTGCCGAGGGCATGTGGCCGCTGCCCCCATGCCGTCCGAGGCTCCCTTTGAATGACGCACAGTGACCAGTGACACACCGCGTGCCGGGCCGCACTGCATCCAGTGTGCGCTGCCTGCCAGGCCATTCCTGCATGACCCACCGACTTGGTCACTGGGTGCAACACACCCACTGCGGCGGTGCCGGGTGCTCACTTGCACGTCCCAATGGTGCGGCTGCCTAACCCAGGGCGTTGCTGCCTGCTTGCGGGCGTTGTCTCCTGCCCCCTGTGTGGCGATGGGCACACTGCCCCCAGGCTCGCAGGCATTGGTCCACGCCCGGCCCCCCGGCTGCCGGCTGCACAGGCCTATGTCGCCCCCCTAGGCGGCACGTGCAGCTGCACCGCGGCCCCGGCATGGCCACCCCCCAGCCCGCGATCACGCTGTCCGGCACCGCCCTTGGTAGCCACACAAGGCCGCCGGTGACGCTGCCGGACCAGCTTGTCGCCCGCTCGCTGGCCGGTAACGCTGGCGCAGCAGGCCTCGTCAAGCCCAGGAGGTGTGTGGCGGAGCGTGCGGGTGCTGGCCACTCGCCCGCGGGCTCGACCTACCCTCCTGTCCCTCCCACTCTCGGCTTGCCTGCTCTGTCATCCCACCCCTTACTTCCACATCCCTTACGCCCCTCTCCTTTTCTTTGTTTTCTATAATTTTTCTTGTCCTTCTATAACTCGTCCCTACCCTTAATCGTCCGACTGCTCCTCTCCGTTCCTCGCCTACCCCCCCACCCACCGTCCGTCCTTCCTGAAGGGACTACCGGAGCAGTCAGTGTCCTGTGTGAGCCACTCTCACTCCAATGCTCCTCCGCTCTCAGCGATCTCTCAACCCCGTGCGTCCAGCGGCCCACACACGCTGCGACGGGCTGGCTGGGTGATGGAGTGCCCTTCTCTGCTACCCCCCTTTATCATCCCCCCTACCCCGGGCTTCACCAGCGCCCTGTCGTTACTCTACTTGGTCGGACCCCCACCGATTCCGTCGCTGTTTGATTCATCCCCTTTGGCCGCCCTCGTACCCTTGGCTAGCTACGGTCTCCGCTGGGCCGCGTGGCTCCCTTGGCCAGGACCCTACCTCTGCGCTCTCCACCTGGCCACCCCTGGACCCTGCCCCTTCTCCGCGCACTCCGAGCCCCTCACCTGGGACGCCTCCTGGCTCCTCCTCGCTGCTCCCGGGCGGCTGGCGCCGCAACCGGGACCCCTTCCCAGCCCTGGCCCCTGCATGCCAGCTGGCCCCTGGCGCCTCCGGGCCCCTCTGCGGGCCACCCGTCCACCCCTTCCTGCCCACCTAGGGCCTTGGCTCCCGCGGCGCCTAGCCGGTGCCGGGGTCCCCGCTACGCGTAACTCCCCGTTCCCGCCCCGCTCCACAGCCCATCACACGGGATCCCTGCATCCCCTCATGCTGGTTCCGCGCTACAATTCCCCCCCACACACCGACACTCCATTTGTCCATTGACTCCATCCCCCTCCTCCCACTTACAACGCCCCCGGGTCGATTGGGTGGCACTCCCTTCTCCCCTCCATCATCCTCGCCCTGCATCCCCCCTCGCTCCTTCACTCACGCCCTGGCCCTCCCTCATCCACAGTCCCTTTTCTTCACCCCACTTCATCGTTGCTTACGCCAGTTTCGCTCCTCCCTCGCTCCCTCTCTCGTGTCCCTCGTCCATCTCCTTCACCAATCACGCCGTTCTTTCACACTACTCAGCTAACGCTCCCTCCCTCTACCCCTCAACTCGGTCTCTGTCACTCACACTCTCATGTCCCCTTTCTCATTCTAACAGCTTGCCTAACAACTCCCCTCTCACTACTCTTCCCGGGCTCTTAATGGGACCTTATCCTCCCCTGCAGCCGGTCTCACTACCCCTCACCTTTCCTACATAAGTTTCTCTAGTCGGGCCGGGGGGTTTCCCTGCAGGGATGTCTGTCCGCCGACACGGAGGCCTGCCCTTTTTACTTACGAACCTCTACAGCTTTGTACCGTCTTTGTGCATTCCGTCCTCTGTTTGTGATGTGGTTTTGTTGTGTGTGTTTTGTTTGTTTGTAGGCCGCTACCGAGCACGGTCAGCACGCTCCTCGTCTCCTACACCCACCCACGTGCTTCGCGGGTGCACATGGCTAGCGCTGATTAGAATTTTGTCACCTCGCGTCACCACAGGTCCAGTCACAGTGAAGGTCCAACTTCGCTTTTTGCTGCTTGGCTACACGCATCATCGTGCACCACCTGCTGGTTTGCGTCGCTCCTTTCCTCGACTCCGTTTTATAGCCACGTCCGAGTCACGTGACCATTTCGTCAGTACACCCGTCTCTGACTGCTTGTTTTTTTTCTCTCCTTGCGCGCCCCCGCAGCCACTCGCCCCTGCGCTCCTGTTCGTGACCGTTACCTGCTGCTGTCGCGGCCTTTCGCCCTCGTCGCCTTCTTGGCCGTAACTCTCCGGCAGGGATTCCCCTCCTGCGCTTCCCCCTCAGCCCGACGCTTGCTGCGCCTTACCCACCCTCGTTCGAGGGGTTTCCCATCGCCACTGTGCTTGTCGTGCTTTACCCACCCGCTCCTGCGTACCATTCCGGTCCACAATCCATATTCCCCTCACTTTTCGTCGTCGGGGTCGCCGCATTCCCTCGGCGTTTCGACCGGTCTCCTCGCGGCGACCGCTCACCTGGGCGGCCTCGTGCGTCGCCACGCAGCCCTCCGCCACCGACGCGCCTGCCCACCCAAGCGGTCCCCACCCCCTACCGGGCGTCCTTCCTTGGTCACCGTCAGGCCCGTCGTCGTCGCACTCTTGCGCACACTCTACCCAGTGCGCCGCTCCCCCCCTCGCCCTGCCATTCAACCTGGGCCACGGTTTGGCATGTTCTGCCGCTGCAACGCCCTCTCCCTCCATCCAGCGTCCTCCCCCGCGGTTTGCATTTACCCCCCGGGCGGGGTCACCCCTGCTACTGCGCGCTTTCGCCGCATATTGCCATCATCTCGGCCCCACCACCGGGCACTCCCCATGGGCATCGCGTCCCCCCACATGGTTCCCGGGGCCTCATACCCCACACGCTTCGTGTGCCCGTGCCCGCCACCTTGCTCCCTCCGTCTCCCCCAAGCTCTGCCAGACCCACTGTGAGCTCCGCTCCACGGGGGCCTATTCCCTTCCCCGTCGTTCCTAAAGCGCACTCCGGACTGCTTGTCCGGTCAGACCCCATCTAGCGCTCCCCTCATTGTCTCCCTCCCTCCACTGTGTTTTCGTCTTCCCCGTTTCACGGTCGTGCTCTCTCTTTTTCTATCTCAATCCCTCATCTCACATCCCTTTCTTTCGTTGTCTCTTCGTGCTCTGTTTCTTCTGGCTCTTCGTCTCTGTTTCCTCTTCTCTACTTTATTTCCGTCTCGCTGTCTCATCTCTCCGTGTCTCTGCATACTTCTTTTCCTTTGTCGTTTTCTCTTGTATCTCCCGTACTCCATTTCTTTGTGTCTCCTTTCTCCGGGTTTGCCTCTCTGTTTTCTCTGAGCTGGATGTCCTCCAGTCCGCCGCACCCCTAACGTCTACCCTGTGGTGCTCGTCCCCCTACCTCTGGTTTGCGTTCTCCTTCTGGCTCCATTGCGTCGTTTTCCTCTCTGAAGCTTGGAGTGTCTTCGTTCTCTTTTCCGACGTTTTTCCCTCTACGGGACTCCCATTTGCTCTCCTCCTCGTCATGGTTTACCTATCCACTCGTTTTCTTTTGTTCTATTCCACCCACACATCCAGTTCTTCCTTCTGCATCTCGTTGTTCTTCACATTTGTTGCATTCCTTTTCTGTTTGCCTTCCTTGTTCTTCACTATCGCCTCGTATCCACCTTGCTTTTTTCCTTGTCGAGGAGAAAGCAGAATTGGCGTCCACGGAGATTGAAAAACTCCGGAAAGAGAACGAAGAACTCAAAACATTTCGAGAGGAGGAACGGTTCAAAAGGAGCCAGGAAATGGAACAGCACAATGAGGAATAATGTTAGTGGTGCGGGACTTGATTGACATCACTCGTCGGATGAAACAACAATTAGGGCAAACC
>JAXMNL010001236.1:1882-22540 GCA_035128595.1 Eptatretus atami
TTTTCATTTTTGTGGGTGAGGTGTTTTTAATTAACGTGGAAGTGAGGGGTTGTTTTTAATTAAGTGGTGGTGCAGGCTGTTTTTATTACGTGGTGTGAGGTGTTTTTAAATTACGCTGAAGTGAGGTGTTTTATAATTAAGCTGGTAGTGACGTGTTTTTAACTTAGGTGGGCACGTGAGGGTAATTTTTAATCTAACGTGGTAGTGAGCGTGTTTTATAAATTACCATGCCGTAGCTGAGGTGTTTTCTAATTCACATGGTCACGTCCCCCGCAGGCCTGTTTTTAATTCACCGTGGTAGTGAGGCTGTTTTTAATTACGTGGGCCAGTGACCGCGTATTCTTTAATTACGTGTAGTCCGAGCGTGTTTTTAATTACATCGGTAGTCGAGCGTCGTTTTTAATTACATGGTAGTGAGCGTGTTTTTAATTAGGTGGACCGCTGCCCACGCCCGCTCCTCTTCTTATTTCACGTGGTAGTGAGCCGTGTTTTTAATTTTAAGTGGTGGTGAGGTTGTTTTATTTATGTGGTGCGTGGAGGTCGTTTTTCATTACGCTAGTGGTCGCAGGTGTTTTCTTTAATTACGCCCTGGCAGTGAGGTGTTTTTCAATCGTAGGTGGTAAGTGGAGAGTTTTTAATCTACGTGGAGTGAGGTGTTTTTAATCTCGCTCGCGACAGTGAGCGCCTGCTTCTCTTAATTAACACGTGGCAGTGAAGCGTTATTTTTAGATTAAGTGGTAGTGAGGTTGTTTTCATTACATGGTAGTGAGCCCCACGTGTTTTTAATTAGGTGGAAGTGAGTGTGTTTTTATTTACGTGAGTGGTGAAGGTGTTTTTATTACGGTGGGCCAGTGAGGTGTTTTTAATTACGTGGTAGTGAGGTGTTTTTAATTACGGGTGGGTAGTGAGGTGTTTTAATTACGTGGCAGATGAGGTGTTTTTATTACGTGGTACGTGGACGGTGTTCTTTTATTTCAACTTGGGTGAGGTGTTTCTTATTCGCTGGCCACGTGCACGCCGGTCTTCTTTAATCTCATCTGGCTGCTGAGGTTTTTTAATTACGCTGGTAGCTGAGGTTTTTTAATTACTTGGTAGTGAGGTGTTTTAATTCGTGGCAGTAGAGGTGTTTTTAATTACATGGTAAGTGAGGCTGTTTTTCATTAAGTGGTGGTGAGGTGTTTTTTATTTTTACGTAGTCGGCTGATGTGTTTTTAAATTACGTGGTGTGAGGTGTTTTTAATTACCGTGGAAGTGAGGTTTGTTTACTTACGCTTGGTATTGAGCGATGTTTTTAATTACGTAGCCCAGCTCGAGGTGTTTTTTAACTTAGTGGCAGTGAAAGGTGTTTAATAAGTGGCTGGTCGCAGGTGTTTTTAATAACACTCGGTCGTCAGACGCCGTGTTTTTTAATAACGCCTGGTGGTGAGGTGTTTTTAATAACATGGTGGTGAGGTGTTTTTAATAAAGGTGGTGAGTGAGGTGTTTTTAATAACGTGGTGGTGAGCCCGCTCTTTTCTTAATACCCGTGTGGTGACGACGTGTTTTTAATCAACATGGTGGTGAGGTGTTTTTAATAAGGTGGTGGTCGAGGTGTTTTTAAAACCGTGGTGGCTGACGGTCGTTTTTAAAATAAGCTGGCTGGTGAGCCGTGTTTTCCTAATAACATGGCTGGTGAGGTGTTTTTTAATTTGCTGGCATTTGAGGTGTTTTTGGTGTCATGATTACGTGGAAGTGTGGTGTTTTTAATAACAATGGCTGGTGAGGTGTTTTTTAATGACATGCGCTCGAAGCGTGTTTAATAAACATCGGTGATGAGGTGTTTTTATTGCGTGGCAACGTGAGAGTGTTTTGGTGTCATGACTTGCGTGGACAGCTGAGCGCATGTTCTTTAATGACATGGTATTCGCACGCCGCTCGTTTAATGTGCGTGGCAAGTGAAGGTGTTCTTTACTTCATGTGGCAGTGAGCGTGTTTTTTATGACACTGGGGTTATGCAGTGGTGAGCGTGTTTTCATTATTGGGAGCTCGAGCGCTCGTACTTTTAATAACATGGTGGTGAGGTGTTTTTAATTAGTGGTGGTGAGGCGTGTTTTTAATTACGTGGTTGGTGAGGTGTTTTTAAATTTATGTGTAAAGTGAGGTGTTCTTCAACATAACCGTGGTGGTGAGGTGGACTTTTTAACAATACGATGGTGGTGAGGTGTTTTTTAAATAGGCTGGTGGTGAGCGTGTTTAAATAGGTGGTGGTGAGGTGTTTTTTAAATACGTTGTGGTGAGGTGTTTTTGCATTATAGTGGCACGTGAGGTGTTTTTTATAACATGGTGGTGAGGTGTTTTTAATTACGTGGTGGTGAGCCGTGTTTTTTATTTACGCTGGTGGTGAGGGTGTTTTTAATTTCGTGGTCGTGGTGTTTTCTATTTACATGGAAGTGAGCGTGTTTTGAATAACATGGTGTGAGGTGGTTTTTTAATACGTGTTGGCTCGAGGTTTTTTAATTACGTGGTTGTGAAGGTGGTTTTTAAATACGTGTGGTGAGGGAGTTTTTTAAATTGGAACGTGGTTGTGAGGTGCTTTTAATTCGCTGGTGGTGAGAGTTTTTTAATTACGTGGTTGTTTAGGTGTTTGTTATTTACGGGAAGTGAAGGTGGTTTTTAAAATACGTGGTGGTGAGGGTGTTTTTTTAAATACGTGGTGGTGAGGTGTTTTTTAAATAAGTGGTGGTGAGGTGTTTTTAAACTGGTGGTGGTGAGGTGTTTTAATTGGTGGTGTGAGGTTGTTTTTAAATACGTGGTGGTGAGGTGTTTTTAATTAGCGTGGTGTCGAGGTGTTTTTAAATACGTGGTGGTGAGGTGTTTTTAATTACGATGGTGGTGAGATGTTTTTTTAAATACGTGATAGTGAGGTGTTTTATTTCACGTGATAGTGAGGTGGTTTTAATGAATCGGTGGTTATAGCTGGTGGTGTTATTTTCATTATGTGGAAGTGAGGCTGTTCTTTAATAACCATGGTGGTGAGCGTGTCTTTTAATTAGCGGGCAGTTGACGGTGTTTTAAATACTGGTAGTGAGGTGTTTTTAATTACGCTGGTCAGTGAGTGTTTTTAACTTACGCTGGTAGTCGAGGTAGTTTTTATAAATTACTTGGTGGTTGAGGCTGTTTCTTTACTTACGTGGCTAGTGAGGTGTTTTTATTTATTGGTGGTGAGGTGTTTTTTAATTACGTAGTGGGTTGATGTGTTTTTTTAATTACGTGGTCATCGAGGTGTTTTTTCAATTACCGTGGCAAGTGAGGTGTTTTTACTTATGTGGCAAGTGAGGTGTTTTAATTAGTGGTGGTGAGGTATTTTTATTATGTGGAATGAGGTGTTTTTACCCCTTATGTGAACGTGAGAGTTTTTATTACATCTGTGGTGAGGTATTTTTTAATTATGTGGAAGAGTGAGGTTTTTTAATTACGTGGAAGTCGAGGTGTTTTAATTATGTGAAAGTGAGGTGTTTTTAATACGTGGAAGTGAGGGTGTTTTTCATAACATAGTGGTGAGGTATTTTTATCTATCGTGGCAGTAAGGTGTTTTTACGATCAACATGGTGGTGAGGTTTTTAATTACGCTGGTAGTCGAGGTGTTTTTTATTTCACCGTGGCCAGTAAGGTCTTTTTACATTACGATCGGTGGTGAGGCTTATTTTTAATTATGTGGAGTGACCGGTGTTCGTTTTAAATTACCGTGTTAAGTGAGGTGTTTTTAATCTTCGTGAACAGTCGCAGGTGTTTGCTTAACTTTACGCATGGAAGTGAGCCGTGTTTTTTCATCAAACATACGTGGCTGAGCGTAAGTGTTTTATTATGTGGAAGTAACGGTGTTTTTAATAACATGGTGGTTGAGGTGTTTTTAATTACGTGGCAGTGAGGTGTTTTTTATTTACGTGGCAAGTACAAGGTCTTTTCTAATTCGTGGTACTGAGGTGTTTCTTGAACTTAACGGTCGTACTGAGGTGTTTTATCTACGCGTGGCACGTGAGGCTGTTCTTTAATGACATGGTGGGTTATGCAGTGGTGAGGTGTTTTTGCATTCTTGGTGGAACGTGCAGGGTGTCTTTCTTTATTACGTGGAAGTGAGCGTGTTTTAATTAAGTGGCTGGTGAGGTGTTTTAATTAAGTGCGTAAGTGCGCGTGTTTTTAATTACGTGGAAGTGGGTAGTTCTTAATTACGTGGTGTGAGGTGTTTTTAATCTAAGTGGCAGTGAAGGTGTTTTTATTACGCTGATAGTCGAGGTATTTTTTAATTACGTGGCAGTGAGCTATTCGTTTTAATTACGTCGGATAGTGGAGCCGTGTTTTTAATTACGTGGTACGTGAGTGTGTTTTTCAATTAAGCGTGGTGCCGTGAGGTGTTTCTAATTACAGTGGTAGTGAGGTGTTTTTAATTACTGAAGTGAGCGTGTTTTTATTACGTGTGGTGAGCGTGTTTTTAATTACGGTGGCTAGTGAGGTGTTTTTAATTACGTGGTAGTGAGGTGTTTTTTAATTACGTGGTAGTGAGGTGTTTTTAATATATTGGTGGGTGAGGTGTTTTTTTTAATTACGTGGAAGTGAGGTTTTTTTAATTTACGTAGTGGTGATGTGTTTTTAATTACGTGGCATGTGAGGTGTTTTTTACTTACGGTGGTATTGAGCCGTGTTTTTTAATTACGTAGCAGTGAGGTGTTTTTAATTACGTGTGAGTGAGGTGTTTTTTTAATTAAGTGCAGTGAGCCGGTGTTTTAATATCATGCGTAGTGACGGTGTTCTTTATCTTAAGTGGTTGGTGAGGTGTTTTTATTTAACTGTGGTGGGTTAGGTGTTTTATTTCACCGTACCGTGGTCGATGTGTTTTTCTTAATTTCACGTGGTCGTGAGGTGGTTTTTTATTTACGTAGTGGTGATGTGTTTTTAATTACGTGGCAGTGAGGTGCTTTTTTTACTTACGTGTATTGAGGTGTTTTTATTCTACGTAGCAGTGAGTGTGTTTTTACTTACGTAGTGGTGATGTGTTCTTTTAATTTACGTGGCCGTGAGGTGTTTTTATTTATGTGTGGTTAGGTGCTTTTTATTTACGCTAGTGGTGATGTCGTTTTTAATTAACGTGGCCTCGTGAGGTGTTTTTAATTACCGCTGGAGTGAAGGTGTTTTTACTCCTACCGTGGTTATCTGAGGTGTTTTTAATTCACGTAGCAGTGAGGTCTTTTTAATTACGTGGCACGTGGAGGTGTTTTTTAATTACGTGGTGGTGAGGTGTTTTTATTACCGTAGTGGTGGATGTGTTTTTAAATCTACGCTGGTTCGTGAGGTGTTTTTATTACGTGGCGTGGAGGTGTTTTAGCTTACGTGGTTATTGAGGTGTTTTTTAATTACGTAGCAGTGAGGTGTTTTAATTACGTGGCGTGAGGTGTTTTTAATTACGTGGTAGTGAGGGTGTTTTTATTTATGTGGTGTTTGAGGTGTTTTTAATTACGTGGTCACCTGAGGTCGTTTTTTATTTATGTCGGTGGTGGAGGTGCTTTTATTTTCCGTAGTGGTGAATGTGTTTTATAATTACGTGGTCACGTGAGGTGTTTTTAATTACGTGGCAGTGGGTGTTTTACTTACGTGGTATTGAGGTGTTTTTAATTACGTAGCAGTGAGGTGTTTTTAATTACGTCGCAGTGAGGTGTTTTTAATTACGTGGTAGTGAGGTTGTTTTTATTTACGTGGTGTTGAGTGTTTTTAAATTACGTGAGTACTGAGGTGTTTTTATTTAGCGTGGCACTGACGTGCTTTTAATGACATGGCGGTTATGCAGTGGTGAGCCGTGTTTTTCTTTTGTGGAAGTGCGGTGTTTTACATTACCTGGTCGTCGAGATGCTTTCTATATAACGTGACAGTGAGTTGGTTTTTAATGACATGGCGGTAAGTGGTGGTGAGGTGTTTATCATTAGCGGTGGTAGTGAGTGTTTTTAAATTTAACGCAGAAGTGAGGTGTTTTTATTTACAGTGGTAGTGAGAGGTTTTTTAATCTACGTGGCAGTGAGGTGTTTTTAATTACGTGGTAGTCAGGTGTTTTGAATTAGAGTGGTAGTGAGGTTTTTTATTACGCCTGGTGATGCAGGTGTTTTTAATTACGTGGAAGTGCAGGTGTTCTTTAATTACATGGTAATGAGGTGTTTTTATTTATGTGGTGGTGAGGTGTTTTTAATTTTTAAATGTGGGTAAGTGGGAGGGTTTTTTGTTTTTGTTTTTAAAAATTTTTACGGCTAGGGGCAGTGAGGTGTTTCTATAGCATGGTAATGAGGTGTTTTTAAATTTATGTGGTGGTGAGCGTGTTTTTATTTAGTAGTGTGGATGTGTTTTCTAATTACGTGGTCGTGAGAGTGTTTTTTAACATTCGTGGCAGTGAGGTGTTTTTACACTTCATGGTATTGGAGGTGTTTTTATTAGCGTAGCAGTGAGGTGTTTTTAATTTACGTGGCAGTAGGTGTTTTTAATTACGTGGTAGTGAGGTGTTTTTCATTATGTGGTGGTGAGGTGTTTTTAATTAACCTGGTAGTGAGCTCTTTTAATAACCGTGAAGAGTGAGGTGTTTTCTAATGACATAGCGTTATGTGGCAGTGAGGTGTTTTTAATTACCTGGGTCGTGAGGTGTTTTTATTTACGTGGTGGTCGAGGTGTTTTTATTATGTAGTGTGAGGTGTTTTTCATTATGTTGGCAGTGAGGTTGTTTTTACATTACCTGGTAGTGAGATGTTTTTAATGACATGCGCGGTTTATGTGGACAGTGAGCGTGTTTTTAATTACGTGGTGTGAGGTTGTTTTTAATTACGTAGTTGTGAGGTCGTGTTTTTATTTACGTGGAAGTGAGGTGTTTTTATAATACGTGGTGGTGAGGTGTTTTTTAAATACGAGGTGGTGAGGTGTTTTTAATACGTGGTGTAGGGTTGTTTTAAATAGGTGGTGGTGAGTGTTTTTAATTGCTGGTGGTGAGGTGTTTTTAAATTGGTGGAGGTGAGGTGTTTCAATAAGTGTGGTGAGATGTTTTTTACTACGTGGTGGTGAGGTGTTTTTTAATTACATGGTCTAGAGGTGTTTTATTTACGTGGCACTGAGGTGCTTTTAAATGACAGCGGTTATGCAGTGGTGAGCGTATTCTTTCATTATGCATGGAAGTCGCGGTGTTTTTAAATTCCCTGGTCCGCTGAGACCTGTTTCTAATTAACCGTGACTACGTGAGATGTTTTTACATCGACACTGGGCTGGTTATGTGGTGCGTGAGGTGTTTTTCATTATGTGGCCTGGTGAGCCGTGTTTTTTAATTACCTGGTCAGTGAATGTTTTTTAATAACGTGACCAGTGGAGATGTTTTTAATGACATGGCGTTTATGTGGAAGTGAGCCGTGTTTTTACATTACCTGGTCGTGAAGGTGTTTTTATTTACGTGGTAGTGAGGTGTTTTCATTTCACGTAGTTGGTGAGCCGTGTTTTTCATTAATGTTGCAGAGAGGTGTTTTTAATTACCTGGTAGTGAGATTTTTTTAATGACATGGCGGTTATGTGGCAGTGAGGTGTTTTAATTACCTGGTAGTGAGTTGTTTTTTAATACAGTGGTTCGGTTATGTGGTGGTGAGGGTGTTTTTCAATGGTGTGGTGGTGAGGTGTTTTGAATTACGTTGGCAGTGAAGTGTTTTCAACATAACATGGTGGTTGAGATGTTTTTAATAACGTGACAGTGAGATGTTTTAAATAACTTGGTTGTGAGGTGTTTTAATAACGTGCAGTGAGATTGTTTTTATATAACATGTTGGTGAGGTGTTTTTAATAACGTCACAGTGAGGTGTTTTTAATAAGCATGGCTGGTGAGATGTTTTTTAATAACGTGACAGTTGAGGCTATTTTTTAAAATAGCCTTGGTTGTTGGGTGTTTTTTAATAACGTGACACGTGAGATGTTTTAATAAACATGGTGTGAGGTGTTTTTATAACGTGAAACAGTGGAGATGTTTGTAATAACGTGACTGTGAGATTTTTTAATAACATGGTGGTGAGATGTTTTAATAATGTGACAGTGAGATGTTTTTAATGACAGGGCGGTTATGTGGTGGTGAGCGTTTATTTTTGTATGCTGGTGGTGAGCGTGTTTGAATTACATTGCACCGTGAGGTGTTTTTAATAATTGGTGGTAGAGATATTTTTAATAAGCGTGAACAGTGAGATATTTTAATAACATGGTGGGAAGGTGTTCTTTAAATTAACGTGACAGTCGAGCATGATTTTTTAATAACACTGCAGTGGTGAGATGTTTTTTAATAACGTGTCAGTGAGATGTTTTTTAATACTTGGGTGGTTATGCGGTGGATGAGGTGTTTTTTCAATTATGTGGTGGGTGAGGTGTTCTTTCATTATGGCTGGGTGCAGGTGTTTTTCATTATGTTGGTGGTGAGGTGTTTTGAATTACATTGCACGTGAGGTGTTTTTAATAACGTGCCAAGTGAGAATATTTTATAATACATGGGCTGGTGAGGTGTTTTATAACGTGACACGTGATGTTTTTAATAACATGACAGTGAGATGTTTTTATAACATGGAGGTGAGGTGTTTTTAATAACGTGACAGTGAGATGCTTTTTTTAATAATTTGGCTGGTTTATGGCGGTGGTGAGGTGTTTCTTCATTAGTGTGCTGGTGAGGTGTTTTCATTATGTGGTGGTGAGGTGTTTTGAATTACGTGGCAGTTAGTAGGTGTTTTTATAAGCATGGTGGTGAGATGTTTTTATTAAGTGACAGTGAGTTGTTTTTTAATAAGCATGGCGGTCTATGGCTGAGTGGTGGCGTGTTTTTCATAATGCGTGGTTGGTGGTAATTTGAATTACATGGCGGTTCGAGGTGTTTTTTATAATGTGGCGTTTCGTTGGCAGCTGAGATGTTCTTTAATAACATGATGGTTATGTGACGCGTACTGCATCATAATGTGCGGTTACTATATGTGGTGCAGTATAATGTGGTGCGTTTAAAGGCGAGTAGTTTGTGGCACCAGATTCTCACTCTTTTCAAAGCATCAACACTCACACCAAGAACAATAACCGAATGCTCAGTATTTTAAGTGTTTTTATTTTCTTCATTAAGGATTCCGGCCCATCGGTCATCTAATTGGCGTGAACTGAATGTTACCTGTCTATCGATACACTACTTTGTGTTAACATAGGCCTTATGGAGTCATAGTTCAACTGCCAAAGATTGTTGTTTGAAAAGAGAAGCGCTCGTATTCTCTTATAAATGTTTACATACAAGGAACTTCAATGCGTATGAGGAGGCCATTCGGCCCTCGTCCAACCTGCACAATCATGTTCAACATTATAATACTCCAGCATCTCAACGACTTCCAGATCCTATCCAACTACATTTTGAAGCTATCCTCTGACTCCACTGTCATACCCTTACACGACGGACCATTTCAAGCATTCACTAGCTTTCTTAGTGAAGACCCCTGTGTTACTTACATCACCTAATTCTCCCCAGTTTTTTCTACTCTTAGCTGCGACCTTTGTCCTGTTCAGTGTCAACTTCTCGCTGAAAACACTTAATTCCTGCACCTTATTTTTTTCCCTCTACCCTTGCATCCTATGCGTTCCGAAAAACAAATCTTCAGATCACCTCTCAGCTTGCCTCCTTTCTAATGCCAGAAAGTTCTCTCTCTTTTAGCCTCTCCCTATTGCTTCGTCTGGCTAGCGCCAGGACCAAACTAGTTTCGCTCTATGCTGTAACCCTCTTCAATGCGGTTATGTCTTTCCTCAGATGTGGCTGACCAAAACTGTACCCTCCTCCTCCGATAAGGCCCTCTACTTAAAATTTCTATACGCAACGTTAACATTACCTCGCTCCTTTGATCTTTCTAAATTTATCCTCAACGAACTGCCAACGCGAAAACGCCTACTACGCTTTAACACCCCACCACCACCCTTTCTCATTGAACGCCAGAAAACGACATTGAAACCCCTTTCCCTCATTGTTTCAGATTAATTGGTGTAGCAATATATTTTAGCCAATGGAATTGTTGAATGAATATTGCAATTGTTATTTTAAGGCTGTTACACTGCTAAGTGGTTGATGATGCACTGTTTCTCTAACTATTCATAGTGATTTTCCCATTGATTAAGTCTCTTCACACGAAGTATTAATTGGTTGGAGATGCTCTATGGCTCACTTTGACTCTGATGTGGATTAAACTGCTGGACAACATACCCTAGTTTAAACTTAAAATATGGTTCATTTGGGTTTCGTTTGGGTTTTTGCTAAAGTTGGATTAAAATAGATACTCTCGATTCTGATACATCTAGGGTTGGTCCTTGTAAAGTCCCCGTCCTTATGAAAGATTAGAATACAGTCAGTGGAAGAACTGGTAAATACCATGCTCTCCACTAAAATTTTCTTATGAAGAGCCCTTGCTGCAGATCTTAAGATCGGTATCTATATTATTCAGAAAAAAATTCCACTTTGCTCTTCAGATGGTAATAAAGGCTTTTCACAGGGACACGTGGGTCGTTAAAAGATTATCTTAAAGGAGATTTGAAAAAGCAGTACGAAGAGGAGATATCCCACAAAACAAGGGTCTTTTCAACGAAGTGGGCTATCTCTTTCGCTTACCTTTTTAACTGCTACATTCTGCTTACTTTAATGATGATTTTTGGCTGCTAAAGTTGATCTTCACATCTGTTGTAGACTCGACCTTGCAATAAACTCAAACGGCATCAGGAAGCATTAGCATATAGCTTAGGGTTTACCTTTGTGTTCGGGTTAGCGGATTAAGGGTGGACAATTCATTTTGATGTAGCCTTATATGCTGAACCACGTTGGCTACCGCGCTCAAATTGCTGCATGTGGGAAGTTGATCCGTGCAAGAACCTAGTCTTTCCGACTAACCTAAATGCGCTTTAAATGATCTCTTTGCCTTTCGTTTTATTTTATTGCATTTTTATTTTTTTAATTACACAAAGAAAGGGCAGTGAGGGATAAAACCACATGGAAGAAAATTTTCGAGAGTAAAAACTGAAAATCGCCAATTTGGGAATGTTGGGTGTAAAATAAATAAGGACCGCAGCACTAAGTATGTCGATTAACAGTGATTTTTGAAGAATGGCAGATGCCTGAGGAAGTCAGAAGTGATGGTCATTTCAAATGAATACAGAGAATGGAAACTTGATCAAAATGAGAAAAACTATATGCACAGGACAACGCACAATGTCGCGGTGCGAGATACGCGTCAAGCATACCCACCATGAGGCAGCTGATTGAGGGTTTTTTTTAGTTATCAGAAGTATGCAAATGGTGAGTGTCGAGGAAGGGGCGACTACCAAAAAAACGCTCAACAACCTGTCCGATTTAATCGATCACAATAATCTGCCCTTGAAGCGTCTCGCTGCAAACTCCGTCAAGTATACTCGTAAGTCGTAAAATCATGAAATGACACGTTAGTGGCTTTGACTGTCATGTTGATGGAAGATATGTTCCCGCAAAGCTGTTAAAAACACTGCTAGTTGATGTCACTGGAGTGGAAATTAACAATGTCCCAGATGAGGAAGCAGAATGTTCGCTGGAAAGGTGAAATCTCTCATAGCTTTGGTTACTGAGATTTGTGGCGCACACAACCTCTTCGGAGATTGTGAATAAAAAAAGAAAGATTATTTTTTCAAATACTTTTATTTGTTGGCTAGACAATCCAATCATAATAATGGTAATACTCTGAGATGAGCTCAGTTTTCCAAGAAAAAACAAAAACTTTAATATTCCACTTTAGCGTGGAAATTGAGTCGCATGACCCTCTGGGATATGAGTCCTGCGTGCCTCACCAGTAGGTCTATGCATGACGTTGTAGTGAGTGTGTTTGTTTTTTTTTGATCATTATGGTTTTCTCAAGAAATGGAAAGAGGTTTGGACTGTTGAATTTTATTTCATTTCATTAGATTTTGGAACTATTTGAATCCTGATAAAACGGTTATATCATTATCCTCTGCACTGAAAGGGGACAGATGTTATGTTTTCACCCCTGTTTTTTCCGTTTGTCTGTCTGTTTGTCTGTTTGTTCTTGTGAGCAGGATATCCTCAAAAGGTTATGGACGGATCCGGACGAAATTTGGTTGCCATGTTGGGTAATCGTGAAAGGACGAATTGACTTCGATTTTTCGTGGAATCCGGATCCGGATACAAGAATTTAAAATTGATTTTCACTGCAATTGAGAGAATAGGTCAAAAGCGAATATAGCTGTATATACGCTATCTTCAAAAATCACCGATGGTTTCGGACGAAACTTGTGGACAGGTTGGGTGTGTTACAAGAACAATTGAATTTGATTTTTTTTGAAGATGCCGGATGCGGATGCAGATGCACAATTTTTTCCAATTTTCCAAGTGAATCTTCACGCATTGAGAGATGCCGGGCCAAAAATGATACAATGCATGATATTCTCAAAATGTGCTATGGATTTTGCCAAACTTTGTGGATGAAGGTTGAATGGTGAACAAAGAGAAAGCTGAATAGATTTTGGTTAAGGCCTGGAGCAAATCCGGCCTAATCGGCGGCGTACAAAAACGTAAATTGGTTCAGCCGGCGGAGGTATGCGCTCCACTGCGTGCCGTTCATAACGTTTTTTTTTAATTTTTTTTTTAATGGAAAAGAGTGCCTCTCAAGAACGGAGTTGTGGCCAAGTGTCAGAAATGCAATCTGTTGATTGCGTTCCTCTCCCAAGCTTGGTGGTGGATTTAATCTGCATATAACAGGTTGTAGATTCCCGCAGAATTAATTTTTCCATCCAAGTTAAATTCCATTAAAATTATCACGTGTTCTGCATGTAAATTGATCTCTATCTGAAATCCATTCATTATGTGGTTCCTTTTCATGAGAAAAAGTCATTTCCACTGATTTCAGTTTTTAAAAAGAATCTTATAATGTTGAGAGCTAGGGATGAAAATCGAGCCGCATGAATATCACTGCGTTCATTTTAACAATCGATAGCTTTATGCTTTTTTCTTTGTAGAATTTATAATTTACTTAAAGGCATTTCGATCATATTATCATTTTACACCAATGAAAGTCTTTAGTGCGAGACCCGAAATCCAACTGATTAAAATAGAAAAGGCCTCAAGAAAACAACAAGAACATCACACACGTTGTTTGCCACTGCTTAGAAGTTTATTTATTCCTTTTTTTTTTGTGTTGTTTGTTTAAAGAATATTTCCCCAATAAAACATTCCAAGCAAGGTGTTGACGCATTTTGTTTGAAATGTAATCTTTCGTTATATGCAAAATGGAAGGGGTCTGATAACAATAATAGCACCGTGCTTGTCGTGACATGATGTACATATGAGTTTCAATCAGAATACTCACACCACACCGTGGAGATGAAATTGTTTTTTTTCATCTCCAAACTCTTTCAGCACCACTTGAAAAAGAGTATTGTCACAGCTTTGAAAAACACAGCCAAGCAAACAATTAACAGGTTTAAAGTAAATTGTCCGGGTTGTGAAGGAATTTACATGTTTTTTGCTGCGCTTTTTTCAACTCCCTTTTTCAAACATTATCACATGTATGAACGTGCCGTCTGGATAATCGCGTCTTGCCCGCTGCCTCTGTAACATTTTTTTCTGACTGACTCATTAGCGATGCACATCTTGTGTGGTGGCTACTTCGTTTGTTCGTTTGTGTGGGGTTCTGCGAGCGACGTAAACCCATCATCACTAATTAGCTCCAATTTTGGCAAATCTTATTTGTTGGCCTCTGTTACAAAAACCTATGCAGTTGGCAGTATTTGACAGTCTGTTTGTGAGCGACCGCGTCGCACATCGAGTTTTACTTGCTTGGCTTACATAAGAAAACAGAATGAACATTAACCGGACTAATCCCTGAAACATTCTCCATGCATTTTATTAATTTATTATTTTATGACTTTTGCAAAGCAAGGTCCAGCAACCATGTTTTTTTTCTCCATTGAAGCCAATAATAGAGGCTTCTCGGCTGATGGAGGAGTTGAACACGAAAAGCATCAGATTCAACATATGGTTTCACAAAGGGTATCAAAGCGAAAGGCAGAGGTGGAGAGGGCAGTCAAGGAGCAAGAGCAGATGTGAGCTTGTATAAATCAGAGAGCACTTACCAACGCAGCTGTCATATGATGAGTTAGCGGCCCTTGAGAATCGGCATTTCTGCTTTGAAGGCACAATCGTGAGGAAGAACCTTGTTTTCGACCAAGAAAAATAAATCTCAAGAAAATCATGCAATCTAGGAATCAGGAGCATTG
The DNA here is from genome assembly GCA_035128595.1 of Eptatretus atami. NCBI lineage: Eukaryota > Metazoa > Chordata > Myxini > Myxiniformes > Myxinidae > Eptatretus > Eptatretus atami. The sequence continues at coordinate 16,178 of JAXMNL010001236.1, forward strand.
GTCCCAGAGTGGGCGGGTATAAAACTTCATTGGAGTCCGGATGAAAGTCTTGAACACTGGTGATAAGCGCACGATGCGACTTGGGAATTCTGTAGCTCTCGGAAAATATCCCCATTTGTGAGTGGTTATTTGATGCTTGTTTGGTAGATATGGGTACAAGATAGTGATGCCAAAAGGAGTTCCAATTCGGGGATCCAGCCCTCTCCGAGTGGCTATCTAGAGAAGTGGATTGAATAGTTTGAATTGCCATCCTTTTGGAGAGACAGCGCTAAATTGATGTGATTTTCCATTGAACATCTGTTTTCATCAAGTTTGCTGACCATGGTCTAAATGACAACGGGACTCAACAGTCACCGGCCCCTTTCCCACTATGATGTAAATTTGCTCTACAAAGTGTGGAGTCATCCGGGCCGGAAATAAGTAAGGTTGATTTGTAAGAGAATCAGATGGATAGAAATATTACAATCAAGGAATAATGTATACCCCTAAGATGCTGTCTAGCAGGAGCACTGCGACTTCTGTAGACATCTTATGGAATGTAAATGCGTAGCTGTAGAGGAACCGGCGGAGTAGGGTCTGAAATGGAAAGGGCTTAACCTTGTGTAGGTGTTTTTTGTGGTTGGCTTTATGCAGCTTTTTTGGCTAGAAGGCGTGGGAGCTGAAATATACTACGAAATAAATGTCAGCATGTGTCGATCAGTGTGTGTTGTGGTGTGTGGTGTGTGTGTGTGTTGTGTGTGTGTGTGATGGGAGTTGGTGTGTGTCTCCTTCCCTACGCTCCAGCAAACCTACAGTGAACCCTAGGTGCCCGTGAAAGAAGGGAACTCTCAAGGAACGCAAGGGAGTGCATGAGTGAAAATTTGGGTGCTTGGTTTAATTTAAACACCCATTTTGAAGATAGTATTAAGTGGCTTATTTTAGATATACCTTTATCAGCGACTCATGCTTTTGGATCAGTCTCTTTCAGCTTCTTAGGGTCTTAATTCACGGCAATTTTGTTCAGCCTAGTTCAAATATGCCTTTATTTAGAAAACATGATCTACACTCACGGATATTAAAATGTATATAATTTTGCAATATTATAACAGATTTGAGAATGCAGATCCTCGCCTCCCCCCTCTTCGCCCCCTCCTCCCCCTGCTCCTCCCCGCTCTCGCCCCTCCCCCCCCCCCGCTTCCCCCCCCCCCTCTCCCCCCCCCGCCCCGCCCCCGCTCCCCCCTCCCCCGCCTTCCCTGCGTGGAGCGTTAATAAGTGAAAAAATCTGGAGTGAAATGCTGAAGAATTTTAACGAAATTGGTGATTTTCATAACTGAGTGTATATTTAAATTTCACGCAAGCATTAATATATATTTTTTCTTTTTTACTGTTCAATACGATTAAAAATATTTAGGCAAAGAAAAAGAATTAAGGAATGTGCAGAAAGTGCACACACTTCATTTGAGCGCAACACGGTGCTGTTCTGGCTAATCTGCTTTTGCAAAGACCGTGGTGATAGGTACTGCAGGTCCTTTGTTGGCAATTACGTACTGCAGTTTTTTCTTTTTCACCGGTTTTGTGAAATTCTGTTTTCATTAGAAATCAAAAAATCAAAATTACTAATAAGTTGCTGCAATATAAGATTTTCGTGCGTCGTCTGCTCCGCCCGGCGGGGTCCAAAATACCGCGCACCCTCGGCTAGTAGAGCAGATGTTGGTTCGTGCTCACCGGGGCGACGGAACTTCGCGTCTCCAGCGGCATTGAAGTTGAGTGTATTGGGGTGCTCCGCACCCTATGAGCGAGTGGCTTCGTGCCTCCGTCACCCGTAGCTAGTGGTTCATGCTCCGTCCGCCTGGAGCTAGTGGTTCATGGCTGCTGTCACCCGTGAGGCGAGTGGTTTCGGTGGCTCGCGTCAGCTGAGGTGGGCGGTCGAATGTTTGTGCCCGTGTACCCTGGACAAGTGTTTTCCGTGTTTGCCCTTTCCCGGCTCGTTCACCGCTCAGCTCGTGGTTCGTGTTCTGGTACGGCCTGAGTCTAGTGGTTCATCGCTCCTTAGCTTGAGCGAGACGTTGTTCAGGGGCTCCATCACCCTGAAGCGCGAGTGGTTTCGGTGGCTGCTTCTGGTTCACCCGTCTGAGATTGAGTGGTTTTCCATGCGTTCGTGCAATATCACGCCCATGAAGCGAGTGGCTTGGTTTTTTTCTCAGAGCTCTCCTTGAGTGGTGGTTCATGCTCCATACCCTAGGTGAGTGGTTCGTGCTCCACATCAACCTAGAGGTAGTTTGTGAAATAACCACGCATTTTCCAGCAGTTTGCTGTATTCACGCTATTCTTCTATATTAATCTGCCAAGTTTTTTTCATTCCATCAACGCAGGCTGTTTAATAAGTGTAAAGATTAATGTTTTGACCCTTGAAAACATCTATATAAATGTTAATGTTGATTTTCAGTGAAAGCTACTCAAATGGGTTTGGGTTAGTTTGCTCAATATCACCCAGCGTGTGTGTGTGTGTGTGTGTGTGTGTGTGTGTGGTGTTGTGTGTGTTTTGCGTATCATGTTGCTCTTAAAGCTTATCTGTCTCTCTCGATCCCTCCCAATCATTCCTTCCTACCCCAGAGTCATGCAGTGACTGAGCACGTCCTCCTCCCGCAGCCAATCTCTCTCTCCCTTTTCACCTGTCTCCTGTGCCTCTTGTCTGGACTACTCGCGGCACGGTGATTAGTGTCTGGAATGGGGTTTGTGTCCGCGACATGTCTGGGCGGTGTTTAATATGTCTGGACAGGAGCTTGGTTGACGCGTGCCAAATGCGGTGTTTGTCTTTTGCCAGTTTGGCTCAGATGCATCAGGTGGTTATAATTATCGCTCAGTGCACGTCTGCCTTCCCTTCCTCTCACCTCACCTGTCTTCCTTCACACCCACCCCACCCTTGGATCCCCACTGGTTGGCCGGCGACTCTTGCGCTTCCCCTCCCTCCCTCTTCCTCTCGTCCTCCGCTCTCTGAGACTTCTCACATCTTCTCCATCTTTCTTCCTCCGCTCCCCTCTTTTTTCTCGCCTCCTCTCTTTTCCTCCCTCCCCACCTCTAGTATGTCTTCAGCGGGCAACGGGTTGGTATTTTCTAATACTACTCATTATATATATAATATTATATATATAATATATATATATATATATATTATATATATACATTTGGTCAATTTTAGATAACCCCCATTTTTGAGGTTTTTTACTGAAATTTAGCAGTTAATGTTTCAGTGTATTCCAAAATTAAAGCATATGAAACAATAAACAATTGCAAGACGAAAAAGAAATCATGGAATCGTTTTGTTGAACAAAATTTAACCTAAATTTTCAGACGTCATCAAAGTACCCTTTTGCAGTAAAACAGCCGAACATAACTCGTGTCGCATTCTTTCTACAACAATGGAAAATCAAAATATTCGTTCGGAAAGTTCTTACCCAGCACTGTTTGGAGAAGTTCCCAGCAAATGTGTTTGCAGCTTGCAGGTTGCTTTGCTTTCACCACTTCTGTCCGTTCATCCAAGCCAGCTCGATGGGGTTTAATCTGGAGACTGTGCTGGCCATTTCCAATGATTTTGTAGCCCGTACCATCTGTTCTTTCTTCTTCTTAGGTAGTTCTGACCATAGCTGGAGGTTAGTGTTTTGGGTCGTTATTCTTGGCTGTAGCTTTTGACGCCTGACCGACAACTAGGCATAGACGAGAGGGTATTGCATGGCGCTGGAAAAATATGCTGTGGTAGCTTTTGGTTGCAGGGTGCCATCACTCTGGTGCAAGTCGCGACTTGGATCCGCAAAAGAGCCAGATACGATACACGCTTTCCTCCTCCATGTTTTGAACAGTTGCATGTCACACACTGAGGAACATCTTTTCACCCCTACTCGATGGCGTACAAAACCCTGCATGATGAACGAAGATTTCAAATTTTGATTCATCGGTCCATAAGAACGCTTCTTCCAGTTTTCAGTAGGTCCACTGGCATAGCTTCATGGGCCAGGCAAGCCTCTTTTTTCTTATTTTGCCATGTTACAATGGCGTTCTTACTGTCATCGCCCTGTGACCTGCAGCTCGAACGTCTTGTCTCTTCTTCATCAGTTGAAACGAGACTTCCTAACTTGACCAGTGTTAACAAGCTGTGTTTGAGGTGTTTTTAAATACGTGGTGGTGAGGTGTTTTTAATTACGTGGTGGTGAGATGTTTTTTAAATACGTGATAGTGAGGTGTTTTTATTTACGTGATAGTGAGGTGGTTTTAATGACATGGTGGTTATGCAGTGGTGGTGTTTATAATAAAATACTCACCACCACTAATTAAAAACACGTCTCATTCCACATAATTAAACACGTCATTTCACTATAATTAATACCTCCACGACATGTTATTAAAACACTTTACATAATGGAAACACCACCAGCGTTCCACATTGTCATGTAAAACCATCCTCTTCTATCAGTAATAAAATACACCTAACACGTACATTAAAAATTTACTCACCACCCGTATTATAACACGCTCGCCACCACCAATTTAAAAAACACCTCACTAACCAACGTAATTAAAAAAAGACCTCACCCCCTTAATTAAAACACCTCATTCCACGTAATTAAACACCCTCACTTCCAACAAAGATGAAATACAACTCACCACTTGCATAACCACATGTCATTAAAAACACTCTCACTTGCCACGTAATTAAAAAACTCACCACACTTAAGTTAAAAACAGCACTACTTCCACGTTTTAATTGGGTTTAAAAAACCTGCACTTCACAATAATGAACATACTACTCAACTGCATATAACCGATGTCATTTGAAATAACACGCTCTGTGCCACGTATTTGAAAACACCTCCGGCGATATTAAAAGACAGCCCGATACCACGTATTTTAATAACACTCCTTTGTCCACGTAATTAACAGCCTCACCCATTATTAACACCCTTACTGTCACATAATAAATCCCTCCACACACGTAAATGTTAAAAAGACCTCACTTCACATAATTTAAAACACCTCATCTCCCACTAATTAAAACCTCACACATGTTATTAAAACACTCATTCGCATAATGAAAACAACCACCAACTTGCTAACGTTACCATGTCATTAAAAGCACCTCACGTATCAGCTAAATAAAACACCTCACACCGACGTAATTGAAAAGCACCTCAACCAGTTGATTTAAAAATTACACTCTCGACACCCACCAGTATTAAAAACACCTCCCCCCTTATTTGTGAAATCACCGTACCAGCCTTTATTTAAAAACACCTCACCGACCAGCTGATTTAAAACACTCACACAACGTATTTAAAAGCACTCAACCACCACGTATTTAAAAACACCTTCACTGTCAGTTAATTTAAAACACCTCACCACTAGTAAAATAAACACCTTCACCAGTAAGATAAAAACCTACCAGCCATTAATATAAAAAACCACCCTCACTACCGGTATAAAAAACCTCACTTCCACCAATAAAAACACTCAGCTACCATTGTAATTAAAAACACCTCACTACTTATAACCCTCACTCCACGTAATTAATTAAATACCTCACTGGCCACGTTAAATTAAAAACACTTCTCATTACCACGTTAATTTAGAAATATCACCTACTTCACCGTAGTTGTTAAAACCACTCAACTGTCCACGTAATTAAAAACCTCACACCACGTAATTTAAAACCCTCGACTACAGGTAATTAAAAACACCTCACCAGCTTAAGAATAACACCGTCACTTCCACGTAATTAAAACACCTCACTTCACAATGAAAAGAACGCTCACACGCATAACCACATTGTCTATTAAAAAACCTCACCATTCCACTAATAAAAAACACGGCTCATGTCACTGTATTAAAAATTCACCTTCACTTCCAAAATGAAACCCTCACCACTGCATAACCACATTGGCATGTAAAAACACTCACATGCACGTAATTAAAACACCTCAGTTACGACGTAATTAAAAAACACTCAGTACCAGTAATTAAAAAACACCTCGTAACCAAGTAATTAAAAACACCTCTACTGCCACGTATTAAAAACACTCACTGCACGTATTAAAACAACCTTCACCACCATATGTTAGAAAAACACTCACCACCACGTGGTATTAAAAATACTCACCATCCACGGTAATTGAAAACCTCCTTCCACATAATTAAAAAACTCGACTTCCATAATAAAAAATACTCACCACACGGTAATGTCAAAACACTACCACCAGTAATTAAAAGTACTCTCACCAACCACGTAATTAAAAAACCTCATTCCAGCATAATTAAAAACCACCTCACTTCCACTAATTAAAATACTCTCACACCATGTTATTAAAAACACTTTCTGTGTTCCAACATTAATGA